>VSWD01000010.1:102058944-102231414 GCA_033119305.1 Pinctada imbricata
TCTGTGTCTTTTAGGATGTCCGTTGTATCGCGTTTGGGGGTCGGTGTAAATTTCAATCCCCTTTGTAGCAGATGGATTTCAACTTCCGATCATTCGCGCTTTGATATGTTGATTACTTTTGGATCGATTAGAATCGGGTCCATCTGTTCGGTGTTCGGTAGTGTTTTTGTTTGCTCTTGTGAGAGACGCGCTTCCACAAAAAATGATCGGAGTGATGATTATTTTCGGCGTCATCGAGTACTGATTTGAGTACAGTTTCCTCTTTGTCATTGCATTCCGGTTGTGTTGTAATTTCTACGGATTTGCGTTTTGTCTGGTGAGAAATTTGCGGATAGCTACGTGGTTTTGTATGTAATTGCGTGTTTTGTCGGTTATCTCCGTTTCCCTCTGCGACAACATCTGCATACGAGCCGTCAGATTGTTTTTCATCAGAACTTTTTCGTGTAGATTTTTTAGGGCGCTTAATTTTCCTCGTTTTCACGGATGATACTCCATACTTTTTACTATAGTCGTTTGCCATTTTTCCTTTTTATTGAGAATTTATCTGACTTAACTACCTCGTTCTGAATTTGAGTGTTCCAAAGTTTCCTTAAGTAATCTCTTACCGTTTCATCGCCGATGAGACTGATTTCATCATACATCTTGTTATCACATTCCTCATATTTCTTTTTGTATTTCGGTATTCTGAGTTGGAGAATTTTAATGTCAGAAATGAGACGTTCCTTTGCAAGATTTTCTCTGACTTTGCGCTCTTCAGTTGGTTCCTGTTCAATATGCTTCACCCGATATTTCAGAGTTAATATGGGATTTTCTTGTTCACACCATTTTTCATATGTTTCAACAAGAAGCTTGCTTTTTATTTCATTATAGTACGCCAAATTTCTCTCATTAAGAAGCGAAGGCCAGAACTTACCCATCTTTCGACGAATCTTTTGTGCTTCTTCATGTTTCGAATGTTCATCTATTCGGTACGGAAGCGTATTAGTGCCAGATTGACACTCTTTCTTTATTTATTTTCTACACTTTTTTCTGTAGATTTTACACTTTTTTCTGTAAATTTTACACTTTTTTTCTGTAAATTTTACACTTTTTTCTGTAAATTTTCCACTTTTTTCTGTAGATTTTACACTTTTTTCTGTAAATTTTACACTTTTTTTCTGTAAATTTTACACTTTTTTCTGTAAATTTTCCACTTTTTTCTGTAAATTTTACACTTTTTTCTGTAAATTTTATACTTTTTTCTGTTAATTTTATACTTTTTTCTGTAAATTTTACACTTTTTTCTGTAAATTTACACATTAATATGTAAATTTTACACATTAATGTGTAAATTTTACACTTTTTTCTGTAAATTTTACACTTTTTTCTGTAAATTTTACACTTTTTTCTGTAAATTTTACACTTTTTCTGTAAATTTTACACAGAAATGTGTAAATTTTATACTTTTTTCTGTAAATTTTACACTTTTTTCTGTAAATTTTACACATTTTTCTGTAAATTTTATACTTTTTTCTGTAAATTTTACACTTTTATCTGTACATTTGTGCAAAAAAGTAAATGTGAAATGGTGTAGTCATTACGCAGTACTTCCACACGGTTAATTTTCGGTATTGATGGCGCTTTCTAGACCATAGAAATTAAGCGGTTAAATTTGTATCATTGTATAACAATTGTAATGTAGCTTTTACCCTTTAATCTATAGATATAATCTAATCATCAAAATTAAACTCAGTGGTGGATCCAGCACCCTGTATCCTGAGTATAGGGGCTTGTTGAACGTTGTCGAGTTTAATCGGTTTTTTTTTTTAGGGGGGAGGTTAGATCGATATAGGAGAAGAATCTCCTTTCTTGTCGAATTCTAGGCTTTTCTTCCAGATCGTAATTTTTCTGGGTTAAAAAAAAATAACAGAATAATGGCGACGTCCCAGAAAGAGGCGCATATCACTGACCGGGCAACCTATCCCGTAAGGGGTATCAGCCACTAGCACGCCCTATTCTCGCCATCTTACTTGCGAAAATATATATAGATGAAATACATTGTGTAGATAAATGAAAAAAATATAACAGATCAATGATTTATGAAATGAACTGCAACAGATTCCGATGCATACAACAGATTCCGATACATAAAAGATTAAAATTAACTCAATTTTAATTTCAATAATCGATCAATTGAGGAATAAAAAAGATGTAATAAAGCAGGAACACGTCTTAACAATCTAACAACTAATCATATCAGAAGTCCACGTGTATAATAAGATGGCTATTTGAGTCTTGGGAATCCTCAAGGGGGATAAACTTTTCTCCAAAGAATACATGTCATGCAGGTATAATGTTCATAACCCCCCCCCTCCCCCGTTCACCCAAAGAATCTGGGTGGGGTTCAGAGAATTTTTCAATGGAAGTTACAAAAAATATATATTTTCCAGCGGGGATGGGGTGTTGACTTCTACACCCCAAGAGTAAAAAGAGAATAAGTACACAAAGAGGAAAATATAAAACTCTATGATAGGAATAATTTAAAGAGCGGTTTATTTCAACTTATTTTAATCGTATCCTGACTCTTAGTTTCAAATGACATTTCATTTCTTGCATTCTGAAAATTGCATGAATTTTCTTTTAATTAACTAGATTACAGTGGCGTAGTTCTGATTGGAAAAGGGGAGGGCACATCTGGGAATTTTTTACACAAAGGTGGGGGAGAGGTTAGATAAATATCCATGTGTCTGTGTGTCTAGTAGAGTTAAAATATACGTAGATTTAAAATAAATAACTGGCGAGCAGAAGCGATCGAGCCAGCATTTGGACTTGAATTGTCAGAAAATGCTGTCTATTTCCTCTTTTTTAGTATAATCATATTTGGAGTTTATACTCTATTAAATACCTTTGTTTATTTGCATTTATATGGATGTGAAATAACTCAGATTAATTATACTATTTGAAAGAAAATATGAATTGGCGAGCAGTAGCGAGCCAGAAAATTTTATGAAAACTGCCCTAATAATTGCGGCTAGCTAGACAGGGGATGCACCTCTGGCTTGCTGTTCAATTTCGTGCTCTATTGTGAGTGCTGTCTGATCTTCTTTGAATTGATTGAATGAATGATGTTTAATGATATGGACCCAACTCGAAAAGCTCACTCAGTTTGCCTTAAATTATTTGTCTTTGTATCTGTCTGTTTGTCTATCTGTCTGTGTCTGACAGTGTCTTTATGTATGTCCTTTCCTTTATTTCAATAAAAAGACTTGTCTGTTTGTACGTGTGTCTATTTACATGTCTGTATCATTGTGTGTGTTTGTCCGTCCGTCTGTGTGTGTCTGTCTGACAGTGTATCTGTGCTTTGTGTTTGATGGTTTTTATGTTTGTCGTATGTGTGTGTCTGTCTTGTCTGTCTATCTGTGTATGTTTATTAGTGTCTGTCTATCTGTTGGTGAGTGCCTCTGTATATCTTTTTGTGTCTGTTTTCCTTTCTGTCTGGATATCGTCCAGTGTGTGTCTGTCTGTGCGTGTGTCTGTGAGTTTTTCAGCCTGTATCTTTCTGCATGTATTTATCTTTTTACTTGTCTGTATATGTGAAAGGGTGTTTGTTTGAGTCAGTCTGTTATTTTGTGTTTAGGTGTCTGTCTCTCTCTCTCTTAGTTTGTCTTTCTTCTTCAACGTAAATTTTCTGAAATGCTGTGACAAATTGATGTGATACTGAAAATCATAGTAATGTGTATTTGTCTTTTTGATGTTAATATGTCCATGTCTGTCTACGAGTGAGTACGTCTGTTTGTCTTTATATGTCTGTCTGTCTGTCTGTCTGTCTGTCTATCTGTGAGATTCTCTGTATGTGTGTCTGTGTCTATCTGTCTGTCTTTGTGTCTGCTTTTGTTACTGTCATATAGTATATATCTGTTTTTCTTTGTATTTGTCCGTCTCATGCTTATCTGTCTTTTCTGTCTGTATGTCGCTGTGTGTCTGTCAGACTTTTTATCTCTTTTTGATTGCATATTTGTCTTTGTGTTTGTCCGTCTTTGTGTCCCCTATTCATATGTCTGTCTTAGTGTCAATTTATTTATGTGCCTGTCTGTGTGTCTATTAGTGTCCGTGTGTCTGTCTTTAAGTGTCTGTCTGTGTGTTTGTCTATTTGTCTGTCTGATTTACTGTCTGATTTACTGTTTGTATGCCAGTCCGTATGTCTTCTTTATAGATTTTTTTCCTTTCTGCCAGTCAGACTGTCTGTCTTGAAATAATTCTTACTAAAGATTAGCTCTGAAAGGTCAAGGACAAATGTGTGGCTACAGTTTAAACCTATAAGTTAAGGCCAATCGAATAGGTCAAGGTCAATACAAAATATATCAAGTGTTTTGATGTTTTGATATCAACGTAATATATAATATACTATAACATGGGGGAAAGTCTACTATATTGCAGAATTTCCCTCGTGAAAAAACTACTATATAGTACATTTTCCGGGGGGGGGGGGACTATATAGCCATTTTTATAGCTAGGGGAAAGATGGCTATGGGGAAAGACTACTATATAACACCGGTATTGTTCACTGATATTAATAATAGTATAGCTAGGGATTGTATGGTATTTAAGATCAGTTACTGATATTTTTACATTAAAAAATGCATAAATGTGTTTGTGATGGTGTGTGTGTTTGTGTTCCTCGAGCAATTCTTCGATAAGATACCCACTCACGATATTAAAAACAAAATATTGAATTAATATGACCTAAGTATCACAAGTGAGTTGAACCATGTAAACTGGCCAACACTAGAAAACGAAAGAAACATACAGAGACACAATGCTTTATACATTTATCATAGGTTCCAATATGTATAGGATAAAGACCGAGTTGAGGTCTGTATGAAGGTTAGATGCCCAAGGAGAGAACAGGGTGGTGTTTAAAGACCGAGGCCGAAAAAGAACTCATTGTTTACCTGTTATTTTCTTCTCTGATCGAATACAGGGTAGGAAGGGTACCTTTCAGAAAATTTCAGAAAATTATTGGGATGTACAACAAACTATTTTACTACTATGGCCTGATAATTGTTACCATCCACCCGATAATTTGCATGGTCAGTTTCATTTTGAAAAACAGGGGTGTATTAGATATTTGGATTTTTTATTTTTCTAAAAATTGAAGAAAATCTGCGGTTTGTAAGTCGGATAAAGACCTCGTTGAGGTCTATATGAAGGCTAGATGCCCTCGGAGAGAACAGGGTGGTGTTTAAAGACCTCAGCCTTCGGCCTCGGTCTTTAAACACCACCCTGTTCTCTCCTTGGGCATCTAACCTTCATACAGACCTCAACTCGGTCTTTATCCTATACTTAGTTTCGTATTCGAAGAAATGGCCAGGGTATTTCTATGTGTTGAGACTTAAATATTTTGTATAGAAGGCATAGTTAGTGAAAAAAAAACTTTGAATTTTGGGGTCTATATGAGTTTGGAGGGATGTGAAGAAGAGAACTGGACATCAGTTTTAGCCATTGATTCATATAGTAAACAACCATTGGAGATGAAGGCGAAGCGAGTACCGCGC
Organism: Pinctada imbricata; assembly: GCA_033119305.1. Taxonomy (NCBI): domain Eukaryota; kingdom Metazoa; phylum Mollusca; class Bivalvia; order Pterioida; family Pteriidae; genus Pinctada; species Pinctada imbricata. The sequence goes on from VSWD01000010.1 coordinate 102,064,479, forward strand.
GTCCTGGGCTCATGACGTTGGTAGTGACGGAGGGGTACTTCACACTCTTCGGGATATATCTGAAAATTCAGATGTTGAAAATTCAAATAATTTTTCATGATAAAAGCTACTGATGTTCTCTTTCAATTCAGTATTAAATGATGTAGATCATGTTTTGAGAACATTATGCTGTATTTACCTTACTACTTGGGCTACTGCATCCATTGAACGCGTGCGCTCGACTTCCATTTTCACATAGTTCGATACTGATTAACGATTAAACGGCAAATCTGGTTGTACTGGTTTCCACATCTTTTTGTAGGTCTAGATGCTTTGATTGTACTAAGGTCTGGTTCATAAAGTTATGTAAACTGCTTTAAAAGTCTAATGACTTCAACATAAGCATGACGCGCATACATGGACTTTTTTCGCCTTCGGAACAGTGCGCGAAAACTATATTGGAACCATAAGTATACGTTCCCTTCTGGGAATGCCCTCCTACCCTGTTTCTATAGGGGTGCTCCTTATTCATAGATGGTATCTGATGCATACGTACATACTGACATGTAAGAAATGTAAATGCATTGCTCTGAAAATCGCTAGTTCTGACTGGTTTTGATCTTTCGCTTATTAAACAATGTCGGTCAACAATCGCAGATTGCTGGCAACCACTTTGATTTCGGATCGTTTCAACATTTCAACCCGAAATTCAGTTGTTTCCCTGATTTTAAATCCAAATTCACATCGTAAGGCGATCATCACTGGTTTATAAAGAAAGAAATTTAATATTTTCAACAAGATTAACACCTGTCATTCGATCTGTTTGCATAAATCAACAATGTTCGCTTACATAGTTGAATTTATATAACCTAAGGATCTTGGCAATGCCCTACACAGTTCTACGAATGCATCATCGCGATACTTTTTGTGATAAAAGACTACAGAAAAAAAGTGTAAAATTTACACATTTAATTGTAAAATTTACAGAAAAAAGTGTAAAATTTACAGAAAAAAGTGTAAAATTTACAGAAAAAAGTGTAAAATTTACAGAAAAAAGTGTAAAATTTACAGAAAAAAGTATAAAATTTACAGGAAAAAGTGTAAAATTTACAGAAAAAAAGTGTAAAATTTACACATTAATGTGTAAAATTTGCAGAAAAAAGTGTAAAATTTACAGAAAAAAGTATAAAATTTACAGAAAAAAGTGTAAAATTTACAGAAAAAAGTGTAAAATTTACAGAAAAAAGTGTAAAATTTAAAGAAAAAAGTATAAAATTTACAGAAAAAAGTATAAAATTTACAGAAAAAAGTATAAAATTTACAGAAAAAAGTGTAAAATTTACAGAAAAAAGTGTAAAATTTACAGAAAAAAGTTTAAAATTGACAGAAAAAAGTATAAAATTGACAGAAAAAAGTGTAAAATTTACAGAAAAAAGTGTAAAATTTACAGAAAAAAGTATAAAATTTACAGAAAAAAATGTAAAATTTACACATTAATGTGTAAAATTTACACATTAATGTGTAAAATTTACAGAAAAAAGAATAGAATTTACAGAAAAAAGTGTAAAATTTACAGAAAAAAAGTATAAAATTTACAGAAGAAATTGTAAAATTTACACATTAATGTGTAAAATTTACAGAAAAAAGTGTAAAATTTACAGAAAAAAGTATAAAATTTACAGAAAAAAGTGTAAAATTTACAGAAAAAAGTGTAAAATTTACAGAAAAAAGTATAAAATTTACAGAAAAAAGTGTAAAATTAACATATTAATGTGTAAAATTGACAGAAAAAAGTGTAAAATTTACAGAAAAATGTGTAGAAAATAAATAAAAAAGAGTGTCAATCTCGCACTAATACGCTTCCGTAATTCGGTGATTTATAAAGTCAACATTTTTGTTATAATGTTCGGTTTGCACATTGTTGTTCGGAAGAGCGTTAGTAGTTTTGTAGTTGCGATCCGTGATTATAACGTCCAGTTTCTCCTCATTGATTTTAATTCCATTTTAAACAGCGGATAAAGAATCAATGACTAAATTCATTTTTTCCTCCAACTCTGTCACTTTCTTCAAAATGTTTTCTAGACAATTATTCATGTTTGCCGTTGTTCTTGATCTGGTTTGAGTCATTTCGCCTTATTCCGATCCAAAAATAGTATAAAGTTCAAATCCTCTCGGAATAGTTGAGATATATAGAAAGATTCAGAAATGATTCATACTTTATTTCCCAAAACGTTTTCGCCATTCAGGCTCTTCAGTGGAAATGTTATGATTATAACGGCAAACATATCATGACGTCATAGTGAACAATATGACAATGTAATGGCGCTAAATGACGTTACATAAATAGGTTACGTTCTCTTTAGCAATAAAAAAGTAAACATTGAAATTTCAGGAATATTGATATAAAGAATGTCTGACTATTTTCATTTCTTAAAACAGAAAAAAAATATTAATAGATGAAGTTTCTCTATTCAGAACTTATAATCGGTTTAATTTTGGCTTAAAAATGTTGATAAAGAAATGTTCTTTGGCTCTACGTAAATTTTCATTGTCTGATTTTACTTTGTAAAATGGAAAAATAGTGAATTTTCCGTGACCACAATTATCGAAGTGAACACTGCATGGTGTATTTCGTACATTCGGGTCTTTTATCTGCTGTTTACGCACTTTTACTCTGTCCGCTAATTTAGTTCCGGTTTGTCCGATATATTCCTCCCCACAGGATGGACATTGCATGCAATATACTAAATGTTTTGATTTGCATGTCATGTTTTCATTCACACGAAAAATTTGCCCTTTTTTGAATTTGAAGGTGTCTCCTCCTAAAATGAATTTGCAAGTGCCGCATCTAGGGTCTAGACATTTGGAGACCTTAAACGTTTCATCCGGGTTTGATGAGAATTTGGCTCTGGTAAGTAATTTCTTCAAATTCGGCGGTTGTCCGCGGCTGTGTATGAAATCCTGCGGTTTAAAAAGACTACGTAGAGACGGCGACTGGTGTAAAATCGGGAGAAATTGTTTTGCGACATTGAATATTTTTTTCATTTTTCGGATTGTGAGTAACTACGAATGGTATCACATCTTTCTGTTCGGGTTTTCCTTTAGAGGTGCGGAGTTCTGTGATTGGGATATTTTTCGCTTTGATAATTGCGGCATCTATAAGTTTTTCCGGGTACTGTTGTATTATAAGGAAAGATTTGAGTTCCTCAAGTCGTCTGTCCCTGAGCGATGATTCCAACACGATAGTACATACGCGACGGGCTAAGTTGTAAGGAATATTTCTTTTGGTATGCGATGGTTGGCATTAGTTAAAAATAAGGTATTGATGACTATCCGTTTTCTTGTAGAAAAGATCCGTGATAATGTCGTTGTCTTTTTTTCATTATCAAAATGTCAAGGAACGGTAATTTTTCTTCCTGCATGTCCATGGTGAATTGAGTAGACGGATGAATATCATTCAGAAGTTGGTGAAAATGTAATAATTCTTCTTCCGTTTAGGACCAAAAAATGAAACAGTCTTCCAGATACCTTCTTCAGTTAGTGCGTATGTATTCGCCGAAAACGGTGCCATATTGCGTATCCTTTTTTCTATAAAGTTTCTCCTCTAAAAATCCCATGACAAGGATAGCGTATGTCGGCGCAACTTTGGTTCCCATGGCGGTTCCTTTAATTTGTAAGAAAAAGTGATTATCAAAGAAGAAGTGACTATTATTGAGAACCAGTTTCAGCCCTTCGATTAAGAAATCCTTCGGAAACCTAGGATGTAACACATCTCAATATTTTTCGATCCAGTAAGTTATGGCCTCAATTCCTAGAGAATGCGGTATGTTGGTGTATAAACTGGTAACATAAAAACTTACCAAGAGTGTATCGGATTCAACTGTGTCGGGTATGTAACGCAAGAAATCGAGATCGTCTCTCACATAGCTAGGTACGTTTTTGAACAGAGGTTTGAGAACTATATCGAGCAAATTGCTTAACCTTTGAGTGGGACATGCTGGTCCTGCAATAATCGGACGCAATTTAAGATCCATTGGTTCCGGAAGCTTAATGTAAGACGAAGAGTTATTTTCTAATCCTGTTTGAATTTGTTTTGACTTGTGAATCTTAGGGAGACCATAGAAATTACTGCTTTTGCACTCAAATTTAGTAAAGTACTCTTGCTCCTTTTTGTAAGGCATTCAGAATACTTATTTACAAGGTCAGAAATCCTTTTCAGTGTTGCTTTATCCTGTGGACCTGAAAGCTCTGTGTAAAATTCGCCATCGAGGAGTTGCTGCATTACCATATGTTTATAATGATCTCTGTCCATTATGACAACAGCTCCCCCTTTATCTGCCTCCTTTATGACGATGGTATGGTCGTTTGCTAGATTTTCAATCGCCGTACGTTCCTCTCTATTTGAATTATCTTTAACGCGATCTTTGTTTTCATTGGCGTTAGCAAAACCTTTAAGACAAGAAATATATTCGTCTAAATGCGTATTTCTATTTGGAGGGGGCTTGAAATTGGAGTTGTTTCTTACAAGAGAATCGTTCTCGTATTAACTGTCACGAAAAAATTCTCTAAGTCTAAGTTTTCTACAAAATTCATCTGTGTCTTTTAGGATGTCCGTTGTATCGCGTTTGGGGGTCGGTGTAAATTTCAATCCCCTTTGTAGCAGATGGATTTCAACTTCCGATCATTCGCGCTTTGATATGTTGATCACTTTTGGATCGATTAGAATCGGGTCCATCTGTTCGGTGTTCGGTAGTGTTTTTGTTTGCTCTTGTGAGAGACGCGCTTCCACAAAAAATGATCGGAGTGATGATTATTTTCGGCGTCATCGAGTACTGATTTGAGCACAGTTTCCTCGTTGTCATTGCATTCCGGTTGTGTTGTAATTTTTACGGATTTGCGTTTTGTCTGGTGAGAAATTTGCGGATAGCTACGTGGTTTTGTATGTATTTGCGTGTTTTGTCGGTTATCTCCGTTTCCCTCTGCGACAACATCTGCATACGAGCGGTCAGATTGTTTTTCATCAGAACTTTTTCGTGTAGAATTTTTAGGGCGCTTAACGTATCCAATGTACAAATGAAGATCTCGCGGACGTCTCGTCCATTTAAACAGTGTTATAATTATCTCGGTAATTTTCGGCAGTGTCTCGATAGTTTCCGTGGCTTGAGTGATGGTTGGCATGTTGACCTTTGATGATGGAAACCATTATTTATGTTGTATTAGGTATATTTAGGTAAAAATATGCCATGATTCTAACTATATAAAACACTTGATATTTATTTGTACGACGGATACCTTAATTTGCCTCGTTTTCACGGATGATACTCCATACTTTTTACTATAGTCTTTAGCCATTTTTCCTTTTTATTGAGAATTTTCTCTGACTTAACTACCTCGTTCTGAATTTGAGTGTTCCAAAGTTTCCTTAAGTAATCTCTTACCGTTTCATCGCCGATGAGACTGATTTCATCATACATCTTGTTATCACATTCCTCATATTTCTTTTTGTATTTCGGTATTCTGAGTTGGAGAATTTTAATGTCAGAAATGAGACGTTCCTTTGCAAGATTTTCTCTGACTTTGCGCTCTTCAGTTGGTTCCTGTTCAATATGCTTCACCCGATATTTCAGAGTTAATATGGGATTTTCTTGTTCACACCATTTTTCATATGTTTCAACAAGAAGCTTGCTTTTTATTTCATTGTAGTACGCACTTTTTCTCTCATTGAGAAACGAAGACCAGAACTTACCCATCTTTCGACGAATCTTTTGTGCTTCTTCATGTTTCGAATGTTCATCTATTCGGTGATTTATGAAGTCAACATTGCTGTTATAATGTTCGGTTTGCACATTGTTGTTCGGAAGAGCGTTAGTAGTTTTGTAGTTGCGATCCGTGATTATAACGTCCAGTTTCTCCTCATTGATTTTAATTCCATTTTAAACAGCGGATAAAGAATCAATGACTAAATTCATTTTTTCCTCCTACCCTGTCACTTTCTTCAAAATGTTTTCAAGACAATTATTCATGTTTGCCGTTGTTCTTGATCTGGTTTGAGTCATTTCGCCTTATTCCGATCCAAAAATAGTATAAAGTTCAAATCCTCTCGGAATAGTTGAGATATATAGAAAGATTCAGAAATGATTCATACTTTATTTCCCAAAACGTTTTCGCCATTCAGGCTCTTCAGTGGAAATGTTATGATTATAACGGCAAACATATCATGACGTCATAGTGAACAATATGACAATGTAATGGCGCTAAATGACGTTACATAAATACGTTACGTTCTCTTTAGCAATAAGAAAGTAAACATTGAAATTTCAGGAATATTGATATAAAGAATGTCTGACTATTTTCATTTCTTAAAACAGAAAAAAAATTATTAATAGATGAAGTTTCTCTATTCAGAACTTATAATCTGTTTAATTTTGGCTTAAAAATGTTGATAAAGAAATGTTCTTTGGCTCTACGTAAATTTTCATTGTCTGATTTTACTTTGTAAAACGGAAAATTAGTGAATTTTCCATGACCACAATTATCGAAGTGAACACTGCATGGTGTATTTCGTACATTCGGGTCTTTTATCTGCTGTTTATGCACTCTTACTCTGTCCGCTGATTTGGTTCCGGTTTGTCCGATATATTCCTCCCCACAGGATGGACATTGCATGCAATATATTAAATGTTTTGATTTGCATGTCATGTTTTCATTCACACGAAAAATTTGCCCACTTTTGAATTTGAAGGTGTCTCCTTCTAAAATGAATTTGCAAGTGCCGCATCTAGGGTCTAGACATTTGGAGACCTTAAACGTTTCATCCGGGTTTGATGAGAATTTGGCTCTGGTAAGTAATTTCTTCAAATTCGGCGGTTGTCCGCGGCTGTGTATGAAATCCTGCGGTTTAAAAAGACTACGTAGAGACGGCGACTGGTGTAAAATCGGGAGAAATGGTTTTGCGACAATAAATATTTTTTTCATTTTTCGGATTGTGAGTAACTACGAATGGTATCACATCTTTCTGTTCGGGTTTTCCTTTAGAGGTGCGGAGTTCTGTGATTGGGATATTTTTCGCTTTGATAATTGCGGCATCTATAAGTTTTTCCGGGTACTGTTGTTTTATAAGGAAAGATTTGAGTTCCTCAAGTCGTTTGTCGATGATTCCAACACGATAGTACATACGCGACGGGCTAAGTTGTAAGGAATATTTCTTTTGGTATGCGATGGGTGGCAGGAGTTAGAAATAAGGTATTGATGACTATCCGTTTTCTTGTAGAAAAGATCCCTGATAATGTCGTTGTCTTTTTAGATCACCTGAGCAAAGCTCAAGTGAGCTATTGTCATAGCGCACCGTCCGGCGTCCGTCGTAAACTTTTCAACATTTTCGACTTCTTCTCCAGAACCACTGAACAGATTTTCATGAATTTTGGTAGAAATGAAGTACTCATGGTCCCCTACAAGTGTTATTGTTTTTCGTCCGGATCCATCAATAGGTAGCGCCACCACAGGAAAAAGTAGGTCACAGGGGGTACCCTCCTTTGACAAACTTCTTTTTCAGAACGGAAGCACGTATCGACAAACCGAAAGCATCAGGATGATCTAAAGAGATGTCTTAAGAAGTGTTGTTATTTTTGGTTCCACTCGGAAGTCAAATTTTTGACGCGTTTTTGACGTCTTTTTGGACTTTGTCAGAAATGCACATTTTTGCACTATTTCTTGAAATAACTCAATAAGAGTATGATTTGACACATTCATTTACTTCATATATATCATATTTGAGTTTCTCAATACTTTGAGAAGTATTTTATTCTAAAATTTTAATTTTTTGATTTTTTATGAATTTTTTCTAATGTGAAAAGGAAGGGGGGATGATTTTCAAGCATATTCAACTTCTTCTCCAGAAACACTGAACAGATTTTCATGAATCTTCGTAGGAATGAAGTGCTCATGGTCCCCTACAAGGGTTGTTGTTTTTTTGTCTGGATTCATCAACAGGTGGCGCCACCAGAGGCAAAAGTAGGTCACAGGGGTACCCTCCTTTGACAAACATCTTCTTCAGAATGGAAGCACATATCGACAAACCGAAAGCATCAGGATGATCTATAGAGATGTCTTAAGAAGTGTTGTTATTTTTTGTTCCACTTGGAAGTCAAATTTTTGACGCATTTTTGACGTCTTTCCAGACTTTGTCGGAAATGCACATTTTTGCACTATTTCTATAAATAACTCAATAAGTGTATGATTTTACACATTTATTTACTGCACATTTATCACATTTAAGTAACTAAATGCTTTGATATGTATTTTATACTAAAATTTTAATTTTTTGAATTTTTATGAATTTTTTTCTTATGTGAAAACGAAACGGGGGGGGGGGTGATTTTCATACATATTCATCTTCTTCTCCAGAACTGCTGAACAGATTTTTATGAGTATTTTTTCAATTATGAATAGATATGTTTACTGAGCACATTGACCCAAGGCTTGTGAGTTCAAGTACCCTGGTACCCTGGTAACTTTAGTTTCTTATAAGTTGGTACATGTTCATGTATGCAAGAGTTGTCTTTCTTTAATATTGATATATGTTTTTGAGGTTTAAATTTTAAATTTTTGGATTATCGATTCATTTGAATGTTATATATTTTAAATTATTAGATAAGTATGGAAAAGGAAACTAAATAATTTTAAAAAGATGAATAAGTATTTTCAAAGAACAAGGGACACTTGTCATTATAGTTTGGCCCACTCATTTTATAAAAATTCAGGCTCTCTAAAAAGTATTGCAAGAATTAAATTTAAATCAATTAAGGTCTGTACTTTTAATATCTATAGAGTAATTTTTGCACGAGAAAATCATAACAGCCTATATATACAGTAATGAAGTTGCTTGATTTCTCGAAAATTCTGCTTTTTTCACCATTTCCATGTGTTGATCTTCTTTTTTTTTATATGAGCACACGCTGGCCTATCATTTATATTTTGATATGGTGTTTGTGACCCATTTACGGGTTGTGCTCACTTGTTATAACGAAAAACGTAACGTTTCCTCTAGCAATTATGACGGGTTTTTTTTTTTGCGGGATCGGTGTTTTAACGTTGACGTTGTAGAGTAATTTACGTTGGTATCACCTGTGATAATGACATTTTAACGTAAAATTGGTCAACATTGCTTTGCAAACTATATACTTATTGATAAAAAAAATTATGTGTATAGAAATATATCATAAATATCAAATTTAAAGTTTTATTTAATAAAAGTTCATTTCATTTTATTGAAAATAATACAAATTTATATTTTTATATTTTATAAACTTATAAAATTATAAAGTACGAAAAGTACAAATTTAATCATGAATTATTGAAAATAACAATTAAATCAGCACAAGGGCATCAACTCTTACAATTTTCGAAAACATAAAAAAAACTAAGTTACGAGACCCTCGTATACAAACTTCCAACTTGCCACAAAGTACATATACCCAAGGGGTACATTTTAATATACGTCTATGATATAACATATTAGCAGATCTAGTCAGGTTTTATAGGTTTCAAACCCCCCTTTTTTGTATGATAGGCCAGAGTCAATCAGTTCTTACGGAGACTGTAACTGTGTAAGAAGTTTCTGTTCTGGTAGAAAACTAATGGTTTGCCGGTATGATATATAAAAAAAAAATTATCGTTATATTACGAACGCAATTCCCAATAAAACTGTCATCATTTATACCAAAATTTTCCGATTAGATTCAGAATCATACATATCCAAAGTTTCCACGATCAAGGGAATAAAGGACAAAACTAATTATCACTTTCATAATAATTTTTATTTTCAATTGACAATTTGGTAATCTCATCAATCTGATTGAATTTACACTAACAAATTGTATATTTGTATTTCTTTCATTTTTTTTTGGCACGCACAATCGGTTACCATAGATGTAGATTTCAAAAATACAACAAGAGGCCCAAGGGGGCCACATCGCTCACCTGAGGAGACTGTATGTATGTTTTCAATCAAAGTCAAGACCTGAAGGAAAACGCTTTTAGTGAAGCTTTGAGAAGGACAAGGTGTACAAGTTACTTCCTGTAAAGTTTGGTGACAATTTGTGCAGTAGTTTAAGAGGATGAGTCAAAAATGTGTCATTCAAATAGAGCCTATAGAGGACATCTTGGATTTCCAATCGGCTCGAAAAACACAAACTAAGTAGAGGGCAATAAGTACTTGCGTCCTGTGAAGTTTCAAGAAATTCTGTGAAGCAGTTTCAGAGGAGAAGTTGAAAATGTGTCAGCCAATCAGAGCCTGTGGCGGCCATCTTGGGTTTCCGATAGGCTCCAAAAACACAAACTTGATAGAGGGTATGAGTACTTGCTTCCTGTGAAGTTTCATGAAATTCTGTGCAGCGGTTTCAGAGGAGATGTCAAAAACTTGTCAGCCAATCAGAGCCTGTGGCCGCCATCTTGGATTTCTGATCAGCTCGAAAAACACAAACTTGGTTAAGAGTAATCAGTACTTGCTTCCTGTGAAGGTTTGTGAAATTCTATGCAGCCGTTTAAGAGGAGAAGTCGAAAATGTGTCAGTCAATCAGAGCCTGTGGCGGCCATCTTGGATTTCCGATTGGCTTGAAAAACACAAACTTGGTAGAGGGCATTGAGTACTTGCTTCCTGTGAAGTTTCATGAAATTCTGTGCAGTGGTTATAGAAGAGAATTCCAAAATGTGTCAGCCAATCAGAGCCTGTGGCAGCCATCTTGGATTTCCGATGGGCTCGAAAAACACGAACTTGGTAGAGGGCATTGAGTAGTTGCTTCCCGTGAAGTTTCATGAAATTCTGTGCAGCGGTTTCAGAGGAGAAGTCAAGAATGTTTCAGCCAATTAAAGCCTGTGGTGGCCATCTTGGATTTCCAATCGGCTCCAAAAACACAAACTTGGTAGAAGGCACTGAGTACTTGCTTCCTGTGAAGTTTCATGAAATTCTGTGAAGCGGTTTCGGAGGAGAAGTCAAAAATGTGTCAGCCAATCAGAGCCTGTGGCGACCATCTTGGATTTCCGATCGGCTCCAAAAACACAAACTTGGTAGAGGGCATTGAGTACTTGCTTCCAGTGAAGTTTCATGAAATTCTGTGACTCAGTTTCAGAAGAGAAGTCGAAAATGTGTCAGCCAATCAGAGCCTGTGGCGGCCATCTTGAATTTCCGATCGGCTTGAAAAGCACAAATTTGATAGAGGGCATTGAGTACTTGCTTCCTGTGAAATTTCGTGAAATTCTGTGCAGCGGTTGCAGAAAAGATATCGAAAATGTTAAAAGTTTACGTTGGACTGACGGATGATGGACGGACGACGCGCTATGACAATAGCTCACTTGAGCTTCGCTCTGGTGAGCTAAAAACAACAATACTTGTAGGGGACCATGATTTCTTCATTCCTACCAAGTTTAACGAAAATCTGTTCAGTTGTTCTGGAGAAGAAGTTGAATATGTATGAAAATCATCCCCTCCTTCTTCTTGAGTAATCTAAGTAACCCGAGAGAGATAGTTATACAGAAGCTAAAGCAAAATAACAGCACCCCTCCCCATCCTTTCACTGTGTTATTGATAACATTGATCTGTTCTTACATTAATATTTTGAGCTGCTCTCAATATTGTAATTTCAAAGTTGTATATCTAAGTCTTCACAAGATAAATTTGAAAATACTTATTCATCTTTTTAAAATTATTTAGTTTCCTTTTCCATACTTATTCAATAATTTAAAATACATAACATTCAAATGAATCAATAATCCAAAAATTTAAACCTCAAAAACATAAATCAATATTAAAGAAAGACAACTCTTGCATACATGAACATGTACCAACTTATACGAAACTAAAGTTACCAGGGTACCAGAACTTGAACCAACAAGCCTTGGGTCCATGTTCACAGTAAACATATCTATTCATGATTGAAAAAATACTCATAAAAATCTGTTCAGCAGTTCTGGAGAAGAAGTTGAATATGTATGAAAATCACCCCCCCCCCCCTTTCCTTTTCATATAAGAAAATAATTCATAAAAAATCAAAAAATTAAAATTTCAGTATAAAATACATATCAAAGCATTTAGTAACTTAAATGTGATAAATGTGCAGTAAATGAATGTGTAAAATCATACACTTATTGAGTTATTTAAAGAAATAGTGCAAAAATGTGCATTTCTGACAAAGTCCGAAAAGACGTCAAAAACGCGTCAAAAATTTGACTTCTGAGTGGAACCAAAAATAACAACACTTCTTAAGACATCTCTCTAGATCATCTTGATGCTTTCGGTTTGTCGATACGTGCTTCCGTTCTGAAGAAGAAGTTTGTCAAAGGAGGGTACCCCCTGTGACCTACTTTTGCCTCTGGTGGCGCCACCTGTTGATGGATCCGGACGAAAAACAACAACACTTGTAGGGGAACATGAGTACTTCATTCCTACCAAGTTTCATGAAAATCTGTTCAGTGGTTCTAGAGAAGAAGTCGAAAATATTGAAAAGTTTATGACGGACGACGGACAGACGACAGACGACAGACGACGGACGACGGACGCCGGACGGTGCGCTATGACAATAGCTCACTTGAGCTTTGCTCAGGTGAGCTAAAAAGCGTCAAAAATTTGAGTTCGGAGTGGAACCAAAAATAACAACACTTCTTAAGACATCTCTCTAGATCATCCTGATGCTTTCGGTTTGTCGATACGTGCTTCCGTTCTGAAGAAGAAGTTTGTCAAAGGAGGGTACCCCCCGTGACCTACTTTTGCCTGTGGTGGCGCCACCTGTTGAGGGATCCGGACGAAAAACAACAACACTTGTAGGGGACCATTAGTACTTTATACCTACCAAGTTTCATCAAAATCCCTTTAGCCATTCTTGAGAAGAAGTCGAAAATGTGAAAAGTTTACGACAGACAGACGACAGACGACAGACGACACACGACACACGACAGACGACACACGACGGACGACGGACGCCGGACGGATCGCTATGACAATAGCTCACTAGAGCCTTTGGCTCAGGTGAGCTAATAAGGGAAGAAAAATTTTTGTTGGGGTCCCGCCGGGGTTTGGAGCCACTCCCCATGGGTCCATTGGGCATGGAAAACATACACTATACCTATGTACAATCTTAAAAAATATTCCTTAAAAATCCAAAAGTGGATATCTTGACAAAATTCTTTCACTTGAAGGGTACCATGCATGAGTACCTCATATCTACAAAATGTCATGACAATCTGAAGAGTGGTTATAGAAAAGAAGCAGAAAATGTATGAAAATCACCCCCCCCCTTCCTTTTTACATAAGAAAAAAATTCATAAAAAATCAAAAAAATAAAATTTAAGCATAAAATTCATATCAAAGCAAATATTAAGTTAGATATGATAAATATGCAGTAAATGAGTGTGTAAAATCATACACTTATTGAGTTATTTAAAGAAATAGTGCAAAAATTAGCATTTCTGACTAAGTCCGAAGAGACGTCAAAAAAGCGTCAAAAATTTGAGTTCGGAGTGGAACCAAAAATAACAACACTTCTTAAGACATCTCTCTAGATCATCCTGATGCTTTCGGTTTGTCGATACGTGCTTCCGTTCTGAAGAAGAAGTTTGTCAAAGGAGGGTACCCCCCGTGACCTACTTTTGCCTGTGGTGGCGCCACCTGTTGAGGGATCCGGACGAAAAACAACAACACTTGTAGGGGACCATTAGTACTTTATACCTACCAAGTTTCATCAAAATCCCTTTAGCCATTCTTGAGAAGAAGTCGAAAATGTGAAAAGTTTACGACAGACAGACGACAGACGACACACGACACACGACAGACGACGGACGACGGACGCCGGACGGATCGCTATGACAATAGCTCACTAGAGCCTTTGGCTCAGGTGAGCTAATAAGGGAAGAAAAATTTTTGTTGGGGTCCCGCCGGGGTTTGGAGCCACTCCCCATGGGTCCATTGGGCATGGAAAACATACACTATACCTATGTACAATCTTAAAAAATATTCCTTAAAAATCCAAAAGTGGATATCTTGACAAAATTCTTTCACTTGAAGGGTACCATGCATGAGTACCTCATATCTACAAAATGTCATGACAATCTGAAGAGTGGTTATAGAAAAGAAGCAGAAAATGTATGAAAATCACCCCCCCCCCTTCCTTTTTACATAAGAAAAAAATTCATAAAAAATCAAAAAAATAAAATTTAAGCATAAAATTCATATCAAAGCAAATATTAAGTTAGATATGATAAATATGCAGTAAATGAGTGTGTAAAATCATACACTTATTGAGTTATTTAAAGAAATAGTGCAAAAATTAGCATTTCTGACTAAGTCCGAAGAGACGTCAAAAAAGCGTCAAAAATTTGAGTTCGGAGTGGAACCAAAAATAACAACACTTCTTAAGACATCTCTCTAGATCATCCTGATGCTTTCGGTTTGTCGATACGTGCTTCCGTTCTGAAGAAGAAGTTTGTCAAAGGAGGGTACCCCCCCGTGACCTACTTTTGCCTGTGGTGGCGCCACCTGTTGAGGGATCCGGACGAAAAACAACAACACTTGTAGGGGACCATTAGTACTTTATACCTACCAAGTTTCATCAAAATCCCTTTAGCCATTCTTGAGAAGAAGTCGAAAATGTGAAAAGTTTACGACAGACAGACGACAGACGACACACGACACACGACACGACGGACGACGGACGCCGGACGGATCGCTATGACAATAGCTCACTAGAGCCTTTGGCTCAGGTGAGCTAATAAGGGAAGAAAAATTTTTGTTGGGGTCCCGCCGGGGTTTGGAGCCACTCCCCATGGGTCCATTGGGCATGGAAAACATACACTATACCTATGTACAATCTTAAAAAATATTCCTTAAAAATCCAAAAGTGGATATCTTGACAAAATTCTTTCACTTGAAGGGTACCATGCATGAGTACCTCATATCTACAAAATGTCATGACAATCTGAAGAGTGGTTATAGAAAAGAAGCAGAAAATGTATGAAAATCACCCCCCCCCCCCTTCCTTTTTACATAAGAAAAAAATTCATAAAAAATCAAAAAAATAAAATTTAAGCATAAAATTCATATCAAAGCAAATATTAAGTTAGATATGATAAATATGCAGTAAATGAGTGTGTAAAATCATACACTTATTGAGTTATTTAAAGAAATAGTGCAAAAATTAGCATTTCTGACTAAGTCCGAAGAGACGTCAAAAAAGCGTCAAAAATTTGAGTTCGGAGTGGAACCAAAAATAACAACACTTCTTAAGACATCTCTCTAGATCATCCTGATGCTTTCGGTTTGTCGATACGTGCTTCCGTTCTGAAGAAGAAGTTTGTCAAAGGAGGGTACCCCCCGTGACCTACTTTTGCCTGTGGTGGCGCCACCTGTTGAGGGATCCGGACGAAAAACAACAACACTTGTAGGGGACCATTAGTACTTTATACCTACCAAGTTTCATCAAAATCCCTTTAGCCATTCTTGAGAAGAAGTCGAAAATGTGAAAAGTTTACGACAGACAGACGACAGACGACACACGACACACGACACACGACAGACGACACACGACGGACGACGGACGCCGGACGGATCGCTATGACAATAGCTCACTAGAGCCTTTGGCTCAGGTGAGCTAATAAGGGAAGAAAAATTTTTGTT
Organism: Pinctada imbricata; assembly: GCA_033119305.1. NCBI lineage: Eukaryota > Metazoa > Mollusca > Bivalvia > Pterioida > Pteriidae > Pinctada > Pinctada imbricata. Next base: position 102,080,119 of record VSWD01000010.1, read on the forward strand.
GGGGTCCCGCCGGGGTTTGGAGCCACTCCCCATGGGTCCATTGGGCATGGAAAACATACACTATACCTATGTACAATCTTAAAAAATATTCCTTAAAAATCCAAAAGTGGATATCTTGACAAAATTCTTTCACTTGAAGGGTACCATGCATGAGTACCTCATATCTACAAAATGTCATGACAATCTGAAGAGTGGTTATAGAAAAGAAGCAGAAAATGTATGAAAATCACCCCCCCCCCCCCTTCCTTTTTACATAAGAAAAAAATTCATAAAAAATCAAAAAAATAAAATTTAAGCATAAAATTCATATCAAAGCAAATATTAAGTTAGATATGATAAATATGCAGTAAATGAGTGTGTAAAATCATACACTTATTGAGTTATTTAAAGAAATAGTGCAAAAATTAGCATTTCTGACTAAGTCCGAAGAGACGTCAAAAAAGCGTCAAAAATTTGAGTTCGGAGTGGAACCAAAAATAACAACACTTCTTAAGACATCTCTCTAGATCATCCTGATGCTTTCGGTTTGTCGATACGTGCTTCCGTTCTGAAGAAGAAGTTTGTCAAAGGAGGGTACCCCCCGTGACCTACTTTTGCCTGTGGTGGCGCCACCTGTTGAGGGATCCGGACGAAAAACAACAACACTTGTAGGGGACCATTAGTACTTTATACCTACCAAGTTTCATCAAAATCCCTTTAGCCATTCTTGAGAAGAAGTCGAAAATGTGAAAAGTTTACGACAGACAGACGACAGACGACAGACGACACACGACACACGACAGACGACGGACGACGGACGCCGGACGGATCGCTATGACAATAGCTCACTAGAGCCTTTGGCTCAGGTGAGCTAATAAGGGAAGAAAAATTTTTGTTGGGGTCCCGCCGGGGTTTGGAGCCACTCCCCATGGGTCCATTGGGCATGGAAAACATACACTATACCTATGTACAATCTTAAAAAATATTCCTTAAAAATCCAAAAGTGGATATCTTGACAAAATTCTTTCACTTGAAGGGTACCATGCATGAGTACCTCATATCTACAAAATGTCATGACAATCTGAAGAGTGGTTATAGAAAAGAAGCAGAAAATGTATGAAAATCACCCCCCCCCCCCTTCCTTTTTACATAAGAAAAAAATTCATAAAAAATCAAAAAAATAAAATTTAAGCATAAAATTCATATCAAAGCAAATATTAAGTTAGATATGATAAATATGCAGTAAATGAGTGTGTAAAATCATACACTTATTGAGTTATTTAAAGAAATAGTGCAAAAATTAGCATTTCTGACTAAGTCCGAAGAGACGTCAAAAAAGCGTCAAAAATTTGAGTTCGGAGTGGAACCAAAAATAACAACACTTCTTAAGACATCTCTCTAGATCATCCTGATGCTTTCGGTTTGTCGATACGTGCTTCCGTTCTGAAGAAGAAGTTTGTCAAAGGAGGGTACCCCCCGTGACCTACTTTTGCCTGTGGTGGCGCCACCTGTTGAGGGATCCGGACGAAAAACAACAACACTTGTAGGGGACCATTAGTACTTTATACCTACCAAGTTTCATCAAAATCCCTTTAGCCATTCTTGAGAAGAAGTCGAAAATGTGAAAAGTTTACGACAGACAGACGACAGACGACACACGACACACGACACACGACAGACGACACACGACGGACGACGGACGCCGGACGGATCGCTATGACAATAGCTCACTAGAGCCTTTGGCTCAGGTGAGCTAATAAGGGAAGAAAAATTTTTGTTGGGGTCCCGCCGGGGTTTGGAGCCACTCCCCATGGGTCCATTGGGCATGGAAAACATACACTATACCTATGTACAATCTTAAAAAATATTCCTTAAAAATCCAAAAGTGGATATCTTGACAAAATTCTTTCACTTGAAGGGTACCATGCATGAGTACCTCATATCTACAAAATGTCATGACAATCTGAAGAGTGGTTATAGAAAAGAAGCAGAAAATGTATGAAAATCACCCCCCCCCCCCTTCCTTTTTACATAAGAAAAAAATTCATAAAAATCAAAAAAATAAAATTTAAGCATAAAATTCATATCAAAGCAAATATTAAGTTAGATATGATAAATATGCAGTAAATGAGTGTGTAAAATCATACACTTATTGAGTTATTTAAAGAAATAGTGCAAAAATTAGCATTTCTGACTAAGTCCGAAGAGACGTCAAAAAAGCGTCAAAAATTTGAGTTCGGAGTGGAACCAAAAATAACAACACTTCTTAAGACATCTCTCTAGATCATCCTGATGCTTTCGGTTTGTCGATACGTGCTTCCGTTCTGAAGAAGAAGTTTGTCAAAGGAGGGTACCCCCCCGTGACCTACTTTTGCCTGTGGTGGCGCCACCTGTTGAGGGATCCGGACGAAAAACAACAACACTTGTAGGGGACCATTAGTACTTTATACCTACCAAGTTTCATCAAAATCCCTTTAGCCATTCTTGAGAAGAAGTCGAAAATGTGAAAAGTTTACGACAGACAGACGACAGACGACACACGACACACGACAGACGACGGACGACGGACGCCGGACGGATCGCTATGACAATAGCTCACTAGAGCCTTTGGCTCAGGTGAGCTAAAAATCGAATAAAATAAAAAATATCACAATTTCGTATATGTTTTGTAATTCTAATGATAAACATCTCTTTGCCTTCTCGATAAAGCATGTCTTCAATAACCCCCCCCCCCTTTATCTCCACATAAAAAAACAATAATCTGTCTATTGCAAGAGGTCCATGATGTCGGTTTGCATATAGAATATCGATTGTAAATTTATACGACGCATACAGATGTTTTAACAAACATTAAAAATACAGTGTCCCTGAAAATAAATGTTATTAAAAACGCAAAATTTATTCCGATGGGTCGACTAGATTGAAGATAAAAAGGAGCATAAAAAGTGATATTTGAAAATATGCAGAAAACCATAATATTGTCGAATTTGTAAAATTAAATCTACATATACCTCGATTGTAAAAACGCAATACTGCTAGTGAAAGGAATTAGAGCTGAGCACCCCAAATTATAAATGACATTTTCAAACGGCTCCAACTACGAATGTATGCGTTAGATTAGACTGAAAATTTGAATTTATATAAATGAGAATGTAAACTTTCATATCAAAAGAAAGATTTTTCATTATAGAGTTAAGTAAAATTAATTAATATTCAGGGACACCGTACCTTTAAGCATTTGTTTCAGACATTGTATGCATAAGCGGATCTAGAAAGTTTTTTTCATCCAGGAAAGAGGAGGGGGGATTCTAACCCGTCGGATGGAAAGGCTTACTAAAAATGTAAGTCTATAGTTTTGAAAAAAAAACGGTGAAAATCAAAATGTTGTGGCAAATTCCGAGGGGGGAGGGTCTGAACTCCTGAAGCTCAGTTTAGCTCTTAGAATAGTATTCGTTTTAAGAGTCATTGAATCAATCGCAGACCTTGACCCTTGTCATTGAATACATAAAAGTCGACGGTAAGGGGGGCCAAGTGCGCTCCCTTGTACCCTCTTCTGTACTTCTTTTTACTGTTTTTTCCTCAAGGGTAAACGGAATCAGTTTTCAGAAGGTACGGTACTCAAAAATAAACATGATAAACTTATCTTAGTCAGTACGAGGGCTGATTGATATGTTGTGAGCCTCGTATGGCAGAATTTGAATCTTTTGCCAGCGTTGTTTAAGGGCCTCAATATCACCTAATAAGAACTCATTTTCTTGGCTGGTCAGAAAACCATTCACTGCATATGACTAAGTATGACTTCATCATCGGACTGAAAGTTGCCAGAAATAGCTGCTTTCAGTTTTGGGAATAGATGAAAGTCTGATGGAGCAAGATCAGGTGAAAAAGGCGGATGCTCAATCAAGTTTAAGCCACAGTCATAAATGACATCCATGGCAGTGACAGACTTGTGAACAGGAGCATTATCCTGATGGAACAACACACCTTCATCTAGTGAGCTTTCCACGGCGCTTAAGTAAGTGTAATGTGTCAGAAGTGAAGCATAGTATGTACCATTTATTGTTTGTCCTTTTTGGAGATAATCTATCAGCAGAATACCTTCTGCATCCCAGAAAACCGAGACTCACAACATATCAATCAGTCATCGTATATTTGTGTTTTTCAAATGACAATCACTTTCTAAAGTGAAAAAGAACTACATGTACATATGTATTCGGTATTGCTTAATAATAAGCCTTAGTAGCCTATATCTTGGTTAATTTTTACGCTTATTTTGCAACTGGTACGAATATTTATAGGATATAATTTGAATTTTGTTTATCAAATGATATTCCTTTCCATTCATGATCAGAAACAAGATCCTACCAGAGCTAGAATGTGTCCATTTTGTCAAAGGAAAAGAACTTGTACCAATTTTCTCAAAAGAAGTGGTTTTTGCGCAAAAAGTATATAATTTACCCAAAATTTAGACTTTAATTAACTAAAACGTTTCATATTACTTGCATTTGATAACATAAATGATTTTTTTAGTAAAATACAGCTTTGAATTTATTCTTATAGGTAAGACCTTGACGTATTCATTAAATTTTACCAGAAATCTGTGATTTTAAAACAAAAAAAATAAAATTTTGCCTCAAAACGAAGTAGGAAATATGCCATCCTTACTTTGAATATTTGATTCACGAGCAACACTTTAAAGTATTAGTTTAACTGTTAAATAAACGGTTATAGGCAATATTCTAGAACTGAGGAACAGGAGAAAATATAATTTCCTCAAATTTCTTTGAAATTTTGCAAAAGAATTGATTGTTTACCCCAAAAACACGTCGTAAAAATAAAAAATGAAATTTAATTCTTATTCCATCTGACAGAACACGAAAAATACTTTATAATAACATTTTCCTATTTTTTTAATCATCGTCCATTTACAAATTATAAAAATTTTCCGATTTTCAGTGATTTTGCACCAAAAAAACATGTTTTTCCTTCAAAAACATCACTTTTTCAATAGAAATTTTCATGAAACTTTTTTTCAATTGAAAGAACACAAAAATGCGGCAAGGTTAGGCCAATTTTGGAGGATGAAGGTGAAAGGGTTGCAGCCAACCAAGTGATACATCCCATACTATAATGGTTACGTTATTTTTCCTTGATTAATTAAGCCATAACCTTGACCTTAAAAATTGACCTTAAAATATATAGAAACGATAAAGCATGGTATGATATATAGGTTTTTCGGTAAGTAGACTTCATACACCTTTGTTTTAGATCAAATTCATTCATTTCTATGAGGGGCCAAATAAGGCCCTGACTGTACCTTGTCCTTTATCTTGTGAAGACTTAGATATACAACTTTGAAATTACACTATTGAGAGCAGCTCAAAATATTAATGTAGGAGCAGGTCAATGTTATCAATAACGCAGTAAGAGGAGGGGGAGGGGCTGTTATTTTGCTTTAGCTTCTGTATAACTATCTCTCTCGGGTTACTTAGATTACTCAAGAAGAAGGGGGGATGATTTTCATACATATTCAACTTCTCCAGAGCCGCTGAACAGATGTTCGTTAAACTTGGTAGGAATGAAGTAATCATGGTCCCCTACAAGTATTGTTGTTTTTATTTCACCTGAGCGAAGCTCAAGTTAGCTATTGTCATAGCGCGTTGTCCGTCCATCGTCCGTCCATCGTCCGTCCATCGTCCGTCGTCGTCCGTCCGTCCGGCGTAAACTTTTAACATTTTCAACATCTTTTCTGCAACCGCTGCACAGAATTTCACGAAACTTCACAGGAAGCAAGTACTCAATGCCTTCTATCAAGTTTGTATGTTTCAAGCCGATCGGAAATCCAAGATGGCCACCACAGGCTCTGATTGGCTGACACATTTTCGACTTCTCTTCTGAAACCGCTGCACAGAATTTTATGAAACTTCACAGGAAGCAAATACTCAATGCTCTCTACCGAGTTTGTGTTTTTGGAGTCGATTGGAAATCCAAGATGGCCACCACAGGCTCTAATTGGCTGACACATTCTCGACTTCTCCTCTGAAACCGCTGCACAGAATTTCATGAAACTTCACAGGAAGCAAGTACTCAATGCCCTCTACCAAGTTTGTGTTTTTCGAGCCAATCGAAAATCCAAGATGGCTGCCACAGGCTCTGATTGGCTGACACATTTTCGACTTCTCTTTTGAAACTGCATCACAGAATTTCATGAAACTTCACAGGAAGCAAGTACTCAATGCCCTCTACCAAGTTTGTGTTTTTCGAGCCAATCGGAAATCCAAGATGGCCGCCACAGGCTCTGATTGGCTGACACATTTTCGACTTCTCCTCTCAAACGGCGGCATAGAATTTCATGAAACTTCACATTAAGCAAGTACTGATTGCTCTCTACCAAGTTTGTTTTTCTCGAGCTGATCAGAAATCCAAGATGGCCGCCACAGGCTTTGATTGGCTGACACATTTTCGACTTCTCCTCTGAAACCGCTGCACAGAATTTCATGAAACTTCACACGAAGCAAGTACTCAATGCCCTCTACCAAGTTTGTGTTCTTCGAGCCAATCGGAAATCCAAGATGGCTGCCACAGGCTCTGATTGGCTGACTCATTTTCGACTTCTCCTCTGAAACCGCTGCGCAGAATTTCATGAAACTTCACGGGAAGCAAGTACTCATACCCTCTATCAAGTTTGCGTTTTTCGAGCCTATCGGAAATCCAAGATGGCCAACACAGGCTCTGATTGGCGGACACATTTTCAACTTCTCCTCTGAAACTGCTTCACAGAATTTCTTGAAACTTCAGAGGACGTAAGTACTCATTGCCCTCTACTAAGTTTGTGTTTTTCGAGCCGATTTGAAATCCAAGATGTGCTCTATTGGCTCTATTTGAATGACACATTTTTGACTTATCCTCTTAAACTACTGCACAGAATGTCACCAAACTTTACACGAAGAAACTTGTACACCTTGTCCTTCTCAAATCTTCACTAAAAGCGATTTCCTTCAGGTCTTGACTTTGATTGAAAACATACATACAGTCTCCTCAGGTGAGCGATGTGGCCCCCTTGGGCCTCTTGTTTAACATTAAGCAGATAGTTTGTGCTGTCGTGCTGATCGCTCAGTAAATACGTACACACGTTTTGACGCAAGGGACTCATATTGGCTGACGCATTTTTACATCTTCTTTTATTTTATTGATTTTTATCTCTTTTTTTTTGGAATATTGTTTGCTCTTGGGTTCACAACTGTTCCAATAGAAATTCTGAAGATTTTTGCCTTACGTTCTCTACCATGAGACTGAATAACTGATGGATTTTCTGCAACTGCTGCACAGAATTTAACGAAAATTTACATCAAGCTAGTAATCAAGCAAGTCCTATACCATATTTGTTTTCAACCGGTCGGTATGTATGGCCGCCAAAGGGCTCGGACTGGCTTGTAAACTTATCTTCGATATTGCCTCCACAACTACTGTACAGAGTTTCATATATGATGAAAAATTACAGATAGCAAGTACTCTAAGGTCTCTTCCAAATTGGCTACTTTCAGCCCTTTTAAAATTCGTCTGCAATTCAGGTGAGAAATTTGCCACCCCATTGGCCTCTTGTTCTTTAAACAATTAGAAAATACATGTGTAGGACATTTATTGTACATGTATGTTTTGCATCTCCATTATCTACAAAAAATATGAAAAAGTGAAGAAATAAATTTTTTTTAAATATATACAATTTTTTTTTCAATATCTGACAGATGATCTATGGGACTACATTTATGTTTCACATTTTAACGACGTGAGTACACGAAGTAAAATCAACTTTGAATAGGTTTTAATTTAGTTACAAAACCACAATTCATATTTACAAAAATCCTATGCATCTAGGAAGAGCATATATTTCTACTGTGAAAAAAATTTATCAAACAGTTATCACTGTAGGATGACATGTTGTGATAGGTTTTGATATCAGTGAGGTCATGTAACAGTTGGATACAAGGTACTCTATCATATTTCATACACTCTTATGTCATAAATCGGGACAATTTTTAATAAGCAATTTTATGTTGTATGCACCTGACTGTATATCACTTTGAAGACCTAGACTAGAAGTACATTTACACCACTTGGTGAGTGTCACTACTGGTGGGCCCAATGTCCCCGAGGGAACACGAAGCCAAGTTCCGATCAATATATTTCATTGTATTCTTTATAAGCATTAAACATTCACTGATCATAAAATTTAAGAAAAGGTCCTTACGCATCATATTCCATGCTTCCTTTCATTCTTTTATAATATGTTGAATATGTTTTCACAGTTTGGATACTCATTGTTTTGGCATGAAAATTTACACCCAAACGTGCATGTCTAGTCCATTCTGAAACGTTGATGTGTTTTAATAAGTGATGCGATAACTTTGAATACTTATTATATTAATAAAAGTCTTCTTTTGGGTTGAAATGATGTATAAGATAAATAACGACGATACTATTGTTGGTATATATTGTTTTGAAGAAATCATACTACCCAAGAATAACAACTTGAAGATTTCTTTAACAAAGGTATAATATCCGACGATGAAATCAATCAGTGGCTGGTACATCCAACACATATCGTCCACGGAATTTCGCCATTTTTTTTATTATAGTACTGTTGATTAGTTAGTAACTCGACCTTCTTGTCTGTTACATGTGGTATGTCCTTCCATTGGTACCTTGCTTGATTTGAAAAACAATAACGTTGGCATTTATTCCTTTATATTCAAAGTTATAAGGATTAGAGGACATTTGTGGAAGGTTTGAATATAAGAGGAATGATCGATGCTCTATGCTGTCAATAACGTTATGAAAGTCATGTACTTCGTGATCTTGAAAATCATAAGTGCTCAACCTCTTCCTGTGATGTATTTTTTATTCGTCTTCACAGTGGGGATTTTTCTAGACTTTTGACCTTAAAGGTAAAAAGGGTTAATCCTTTCTACGAGAATATAATATGTGGCAAGTTTCCCTATGTATTAAGTTAACATTTGTGGAAGGTTTGATGATCTAAATTTCACAAGGATTCTTAAGGCCGAGTCCAGTGTGACTTAGGCTGTAACCCTTTATCATAAAAATCGGTGTCCATTTTTTCCACTAAAGCATTTGTGAAATATTTGTGAAATACTATGGTTGTTCCTTTATCCTCCCCGCTTTTACATTTTTTTCAAGTCAATTCCAATTTTACCCTTGCCTTTGACCTTTGTAATCAACAGGATTCATCTTTTCCTTATGATGTTTCTAATAAAGATGGCTGTGTTTTCTGTGCCAAAACTAATATACAATCCACATGGACTATACGCATGCCTTAGAATAAACAAATTTGGTACCAGTGGAAAATTTTGAACCAAAAAATGAAACAGTCGTCCAGATACCTTCTCCAGTTAGTGCGTATGTATTCATGTATATATATATATATATATATATAATAAATATCCATTCCCGGTATAGTCAATATAATCAAAATCAAAGTGACATAATGACGATTAAATTTGTTTATTGCACTAAACGTTTTCGCCTGTTGGCTCTTCAGAGTTGCAATGAATATAAACAATAACAATAACAAAGAACAGTAGGTAGGCAGCGTCTATGACGTCATCATAACGTTACAGTTAGGCGCATCACGTACAAATGTCCCAGACGTTGGCGCACTTATTATTTACGTATATTGATGCTTTAAGAACAATAATAAATAGCTTTTTGTAAAGAAGAAATGAAATCATAGTTTAACAATTCAATTTAGGTTTGAAAATCTCTATGAAATAATCTTCTTTGGCTTTACGTAATTGTTCATTGTCCTCTTTTACTTTGTAAAAGGGGAAAATAGAAAAACTTCCCCCACCACACATATCAAAATGTCCGCTACAAGGAGTGTTTCTAGTGGATGGATCCCTGATCTGTTGTTTGTGTACGCGTATGGAAAATGGAAAAGTATTTCACGTAAACGCAAAAATGAATTGCAAATCCAAGAACTTAATTTACGTGATGACGTGTCCAAACTGCGGCGAAAATTATGTCGGACAAACGGGAACGAAATTGGCGGACCGTGTACGCGTACACAAACAACAGATCAGGGATCCATCCACTAGAAACACTCCTTGTAGCGGACATTTTGATATGTGTGGTGGGGGAAGTTTTTCTATTTTCCCCTTTTACAAAGTAAAAGAGGACAATGAACAATTACGTAAAGCCAAAGAAGATTATTTCATAGAGATTTTCAAACCTAAATTGAATTGTTAAACTATGATTTCATTTCTTCTTTACAAAAAGCTATTTATTATTGTTCTTAAAGCATCAATATACGTAAATAATAAGTGCGCCAACGTCTGGGACATTTGTACGTGATGCGCCTAACTGTAACGTTATGATGACGTCATAGACGCTGCCTACCTACTGTTCTTTGTTATTGTTATTGTTTATATTCATTGCAACTCTGAAGAGCCAACAGGCGAAAACGTTTAGTGCAATAAACAAATTTAATCGTCATTATGTCACTTTGATTTTGATTATATATATATATATATATATATATATATATATATATATATATATATATATATATATATATATATATATATATATATATATTTTGGAAACCAGGCATTTCACCGATAAATATGATCGAAATTAAAGGAGTTTAGCATCTTAGCACCATCCCTCAAATGCTATTTTGTACATAGATTTTATTTGGATATGCTACTGAATCGACGCTGCAGGGAGTTTGGAGCCGCGCACTCTCTGTAATGTAAATGTACAAATCTAAATTCAAAAAATTAAAGGGGGAGCTACTGAAATGATTTTAGGTGGCTCAACTGGAACCATCACTGATAAGAATTCAATATTTGAAACACATGTCTGGTGCATGGGTATTTATTTGGAATTTTCTCCGAGAAGGTATAGAGTTGGAACCCTTCTACATTATTTTGCCCACTTAGGACAGCCATCTGCCATATAAGTAGCAGGCGGTGTGGTTATCCAGATTACGCTGACGCAACCCTCTCGCTTTTCCGATCACCCAAAGATTTCAAAGAACGCGCAATTGTGTTGTAAAATAACCTCCTAACTGTAAGATAAACATACACACAGACAGCACAACACAGGGACCCATGGAACACACAAATTAATATGTAAATGGATATATTAAAAAACAGAAGGCATACGAAATACAGTCCGCACTCTGCCGGCTGTAGCTAGTTCACGATGTTATCACTCGAGGAGTCCGACTGAGATTCAGACAGGTGGTCGAGTCCCTGTCTTCTCTAATGACATTTGGGCAGCGCTCGTAATGGTGTTCTGTCGTCACAGTCAGTCAAATAGTTCAAGACCGTAGATTGATACAGTACCTTACCAATTGTCCGTCTCGTGACATAAGGATAATATCCATGGTATAAAAGTAGTTTTATGATTCTAACATAATTTCGATGATAATTCTGTCTACATTTGATACTCCTTATTTTGATTATATGACATTATGAAATGCTGGTTGTGGAATATCCAAAGTTATATACTATGTGGCTTGATGGATCCGAAATTCAAAAGAAATTGCGTTTTTATGTAAAATTTCCAAAGAGTCTTTGCTGGTTTGTGAAAGCCAAAACATTGACCTTAAAACTTCTACGTAATTTGTAAATTTCTAATTTGAAAATCCAAAACACCAGTACATGCTCAAGCAAACCGGATGAGCTGCGAAATGTAGATACGGTATGACTGTACATGTAAACTACCGTCAAGCCAGGGAAAGTATACTATGTCGAATCCAAAATTATCTCTTTTGTCATACATACTTGTGTAAACCTCTCCATCAATAAATTTGATATTGAAGTCCAATTTTTTTTTCTGTGTTTGTAACGTTTGGCCTTTAAAAGTCAATATTTCGATACGTCATAGCATTTTTATACTTTTCAAAAGCATTATTGTCGATAGTAAAGATTCCATCCAGGTACCTAGAAGTACCAATGAAATATTTCAAATCATAGTGTTTTAATATGTGAATAAAGATAAATCTATATTATATCGCACAATTAGCACCCATTGAATCCTCTATAAACTGCTTGTAGAGATTCTCACCAAATCTTGCATACATGCTGTCCAAGAGGAAGAAAAAGGCAATACACGGGTCACTACATGTCCAAAACATCGTAAGAAGCGTCAATAAGTCTAACTATGTCGGATCGAAAAATTCCCCTACCTCCATGCAAACGAGAGTTAAAATTACATTGAATTACTGTATTATAAATTCCAAAATGCAGCTTATTAATTTGAGGAACGGGCAAACGTGCATGTCTGGTCCATGCTGTAAATTTATCAGGTCTTAAATGATGCTATTGAATTTGAAGACGTTTAACATATAGTTGTTCTTGCCGCAGCATGAATAATGTTCACAGCACCAGGGACATGCCTAACAGAACCTAAATGTAAAACAAAATCAGGGCTTGTCTTTTGTGGGAATTTCCGAGTATCATAGTTCGACTTCATTAAAGGATTATCATTGGAGTCGGCAATAATAGCAGAAGTATAGTTTATTCCTGTTTTGCCTTCAGGGTTTTTTAAAGATTGCTCATTGAAGAAAAGAGGGGATCTCCAACAACACTGGGTTGCAGCAACCACAGCAAAACTCCGAAACGCCCAGTGCAAAACACAGAGTAGACACACACAGAAAGAGACGCAAAATGGACAAGGAACTCTAGGGCACAACATAGAAACATAACACACAATGAACAAGACACATATGGTTCATTGAATTAATCTCATTTTCTTTGAATTGCACTCATTTAAAGCACATGTGATTCTTTAATCTGCCTTTTATTCCAATAAATATGCTAATGGATAATTCTTGCTAGGAATGAGATATAAAGATAAAGATTGTCGAAAAACGTAAGAGGTTGTCCTAAACCTACTTATGTTACATGTGTTTTTGTGTCGCCTGAGAAGCATAGCAACACTTAGGGATCACTTTGTCCGTTGTTCGTCTGTCAGTCAATCAGTCAATCAGTCCATCTGTCTGTTTGCCACACTTTGGGTGTCACATCCCATAACTGTTAATTGGTAAGTGATAGGGCTTTGATATTTCACATGTGTATTCCTTGTGATAAGACCTTGCTACATATACCTAGTGACCTAAACCTAGATATTTGACCTACTTTAAAAAATAGATTGGCTATATCTTTTGATTGGTTAGTTGTATGGCTTTGATATTTCACATGTGCATTCCTTGTTATAAGACTTTTCTACACATAACATATTTTTTTACCTTGTGATCTTGACCTAGGTATTTGATCTACTTAAAAAATTCTTTTGATTGGTAAGTGATACAGCTTTAATATTTAAACATATTTTTCTTATGATGAGTCTTTTTTTTTGTTCCCAAAAATGTCTACCTAGTGACCTTAACCTAGATAAATGACCGTTTATGATAATAACATATTGATCATATCTTTGAATAGGTAAGAAAGAGGTTTAATATTTCATAAATGAATTTTATTTGACACGACTTTCCTACTGATACAAATAATTTCAAACCAAGTGACCTTGACCTACATATTAGATTCACCTTTTAAAAATAAGCCGCTTCGCAGGCGACACAATTATTCCTGTGATTGTTTTTTTTTTATTACTTTTATTGACATGTCGTCAAAAATAGCTTGACCTTTTGTAGCTCTATCATCAATTTACGGAATAAACTACATTTGAATGGAATCAGATAACAAGGACTATTCATTCCGTTTTTATTAATACATAGCTAAAAGATTAGCTTGAAATTGTTTGAATATTCTTGAAGATAATAGCTGTTGATTAGAGAATGATAATGAATGTTGTTTTATATGAGTAAAATGTACAGTATGATAAAAAAATCGTTCTTTAAATTGTGTTCTATTTTGATCAAAGGCATTTTGGTGACTCCGATTATGAAAAAGGTTCATACCAAGGATGTTATTATAAATCTTCTGGTATGTTGAAACTTATCCTTGGCGCGGAAAAATAACAAGATATTGCCGACGAATGATGCTTACAGCATGTACAGGGAAAGAATATAAATATTGAATTGGCTTTATTAGATTTTTGATTTTTCAACACAATGTTAATCTCCAATTTTTTTTTATTGTATGAATCATAGAAATGGCAGTAGTCATCCTTACAAACATCAATCTCATCAACGAGGTGGAACTCAAGCAACAACGAACGTGCCTGTTCACGGGTGTTCAGGTAACTTCGCTTTCCGCAAATTATTCATACAGCTATATTTACATTACAAGTGTATTCCCCATGTTAAAAGCCTATTAGGCAACTAGAATTACATTTCAAACACTTGGGTTGCTATTGTTACGTCACGTTCATGTTTTGCATGTAGGGAGAATTTACCAACGTTAAAATACATTTGACGCTGCTACAGACAAAATGTGCAATGTGCATGCAAATAAAAATGACCGATACATAGAATAAATGTAAGTATAAGTAATGACTGTTTCACATTTGGTGTTCATGGGTGTATAATTCTGGTTGGACATGTGCACGTAACCAACCAGAATCATACACCCCTGAACACCAATTGTAAGACAGTTATTTCTTAATTAAATGTTAAAGAATTTTATTGAAGTATCATTTACTGTTTATAACTTAAATTATCAAATTTGAAAAAAAATTGATGAGAATATTCATAAAGTATACCAAAATACCGAAAAAACTGATTATACATACAATTTATATCTGACGATCATTTTTATTACTGTAACAGTTACATGTAAGTCTAAGAAGGTAAACAAATTCGTCACTAGCTGCAGTTTAACTCGTCTTGCATCACCCCGTCATAGGTTTGTTCTGCTCCCAATATGACCTTGCTTGAAGAGGTATTTTTGGAACTCATAACCTTTTTCCTCCTTCTCAAGATCACTGCGGTAAATTTAGAGGGTATCTCAATGTTAACGTTATTTTTCCTACGCCGCCACGGCTTTCGGTTGATATGTAAACATGTATGGCCGACACATTGCATAGCAACGATGGCGTCATTCGAATTCCAAACTCATTATCAATTTGAAATCTGCTCATCATTTGATGTTAGACATGGTATTAAACCTGTCTGCCATCTCAGTGCATGTAGCGTTTACGAAACCGGAAGCATTGACCCGCGAAAAGAAATAGTACCAAACTCAGAATACTCTTACTACAATTTGACGGACGCAAATCCTCGAGTTTACGATAACTGGGTGGATTTTGCACAATTTAGTTAGTAGTAATAAAAAGAAATGGTGATAACCAGTGTATAAGTCATATGAACAGTTTTACACGAATAGTGTAAAGCATTGCAACCCCTTTCCCAACGGATATATTGCGCCTAGCGAAATAAGATGCGCCTTGAAGACCAAGTGCACTTTAACATAATTAGTAAATTAATAAAGAAATTTGATTGGTTTGAACAGATCGCTATATCAAATTTCGGATTTGGTCATCTTGAGAATAATAAAATGAAATTATATTCCGTCATTTGTGAGTTGAAAATTTCGATATTTTGAGAAAAGGTAATCCATATTGTTGGAATAACTTTATAGGATTTGGCAAGATTAAGATAATCTAGTGTAAAACTCAACTAAATTTAATTATAAATAGTTTTGTTTGCCATATTTGTGGACGCCGTTTCTGCTGTTGGAATTTATTTGATTTTATGCATCTAAAATTAAGTGTTTTTCATTCGCGACACTGGCATGTTTGGTCATTCTGGTTTTGTATTTGGTTCCATTCTATGTCCTAATATAATCTTCATATGTATACATTTTCATATATGAATATATTGAGCGCTACTTTGTTATATGGTAGAAATTTTCACGTTGGAGAAAATTTTGCAATTAGAATAGAATCGAAAATAAATACTATCCAAAAAAAAAAAAAAAATCACACGAACATTGACATTTCCTTACTCGGATATAATATTGGTTTTTTTTCTATTTCTTTCTTATACTATTTCTAACCTTGATGTGTAATATTGAATTTTCATACGAAGGCATAAGGCATGCATCTTTCGAAAAAAGTCATTCGTAAGGTTTCGTCATTCGTGAAGTTTAAACATGTTTAATAGATACTCTGACGTCTTTGGTCAAACACCTGCAGAAAATGTTCATCAAAGATCAGCAATTAATTGATTTCATTCACCACAACAGTGCAAAACCGTATTCAACTCGTTTAGATATCTTGTTTTCTTCATTGTGTTTGGCCGTTATTGAAACAGCATATTGGTTTTGAATTAGCCTTTGTCTATGTCATCACTTTTTCCTCTCTTGTCTATAGATGCAATCGCTGTACACAATACCAGTGATAGTACATTTGTGTTAACAATGTCACTTATTACATTTTTCACATCAAAAAAAAAAAAATTGTGATCGAAAAAAATGACCTGTTTCAAGCTCCAAAAATTATCATATTTACAAGTTCACTAAAAATATATGATAATCATTCATTTTATGTAAAACAATATATGCACAAAAATATTATTTGTATTTCGTCTTTGCAAATTATTCGGAAATCGAACCTATATTTCCCGGGAACTTTCTTACTCTTACCTCTACTATTTTGTCGTTGCCAAATATTACATCAGGGCTATTTTGTGTGTATTGTCAGTAAGCATATAATAATTGAAAGAATGAGTATCTTATTTTTAGCGTTCATGGCATTTACACTCTTGATCGACAGGCGACATTTCCGCTGTCCAACCAGAGTGAATAAGCATTAAAGCAAAAAAAAAAAAAACAAAACAAAACAAAACAAAAGAAAACAAAACAGAAACAAAACAAAACAAAACAAAAGATAAGACATATATTCCTTATATTTTCATTCAGAGACTTTCAAATGTAAAGTATCTTTGAAAACATCCTTTATTTTCAAAAGAGATTGAATGAAAATTATTTGTGCCAAATCTCCTTCCAGGTAGAACAAGAAATAGCCCATTGCAAAATATCAAACAACGGTTTAATCTTAAATTACTAAATATTTTTCGCAACGTTTTAGGATGAGTTAAATTTTGTATAATCAATTTGAAGAAAATGAACATTGTTTATGAATAAGAGTTGTCAGAACATTCATTCGGTTGTGCCATATTTATTGGGGTTCGTTTTAACGACGAGTCTCTTTTTTATAATCAATTTAAAGAAACCAAGCCTTACATAGATTAAAAGAGCTGTTGAAATCATTTCGATGACGCAATCTACATGTTTATATTTACATTCCGACTGCGTTTTCCTTATATGGAGGTACCAAACCAACCGTTAATTAAATTCTCAACAAACGAAATAGCCTATCACGTGACTTTAGAACATACACGGATTTATTTCTCATAAAATGCCCCTTTTATTTATTGCTGTAACACAGATTAAAACATGTATATTCTATTATCAAACGACGCTGTCTACCCCCAGTGATTAATGTGCCAAAATCTAGGTCACCCACTTGTACACTTCCACGAAGTGTGACGTAGTAAGTCGATCATGCGTCACACCAGACGAAGTTCAAGGACGACCTGCACCCCTGTCTACAGAAAGATGCCATGTTTGGATGAGCTAACTAGGGCATAAGTGGATCAAATATTCAATATTTAGGATGATGATTTGATTAACTTGTGTCATTTTTTCACTTGTGTCATTCTTTCGCAGGAGTAAACTTGTGTCATTATTTTGCAGGAGTTCGCTTATTTTCATATGGTAGAGGTTTCTCTGAAGTTTGGTTCTTGTTTTACCCTGGTTTTGGTATGCTTTTCTGAATTATCGATTTTGTACAAAGTATTGGAATATCGTCATTATCAATATTTGTCATTCATCAACAGTGAATTTATCTTTGCTTCTTATGGAATCATAATATCCGAAATATTTCGAGTATCAGCGAATTTTGAGTCATGTTGAGGTAAGTCATTAAAATATCGAACGTTTTTCACGGCTGTTTGTCCAACAACATTTTCGACGCAGTTTGGACACGTCATCACGTAGACGCAAAAATGAATTGCAAATCCAAAAACTTAATTTACGTGATGACGTGTCCAAACTGCGGCGAAAATTATGTTGAACAAATGGGATCGAAATTGGCGGACCATGTACCCGTACACAAACAACAGATTAGGGATCAATCCACTAGAAACACTCTTGCACCGAGCATTTCCTATTTCATTAATAAATAAAGGTATCGAATTAGCTATAAACATTCCATTATCTGAACTAAGAAAAGTAAAGGAAAAGAAATCATGTTTTAACATTTGTTACAACCTTTCATAGATATAATCCAGAAATATTTAACGATGCATATAAAAATCTAAACCAACTAAAATGAGCGAAAGGATGGAAAATATAAGAAATGAAACACAACAAATCAAAGCAAAGACAAACTAAAAATTTTTGAAGTGATTCTTACAAATGCAAAATTTGAAGTGAAAAATGATTATCGATTAGAGGGTGTTTCAAAATGTAAAAACAAAAGATTTGAAATATGCGATATCCTAATTGAGGGAAAGTATTTCAAATTTCAAAATTCAGCAATAGATTTTGAAATAAAAAAAAAATTAACATGCACATCTAAAATGTGGTATATGTCATTTAATGTGACAAATGTAACGAGGGATATATAGGCTCAATAAAGCAACTGAACCACAGAATTTCTCTTCATAAAAGTAATATAAAACTTTCATAAAACAGGGTTCTTCTTGTTTCAAAACATATTTTTGATTGTAGTGAAGGGAATTTCAAAGTAATGCCTATTTACCAAACAGACGATTACTCAACGATAACAATCAAAGAACAAATCTTCATTGATAGATACAAACCTATGTTAAACAGAACATGAAAAACACCCACAATCCTATAAACATTTAACCAATTTATCTGATAAAAAAAGCTTTTCCTATAGATAGAATTGATAAGACCATGTATTTACTATTTCTATTAGGTATAAGCATATTTTCAGCAATGAGTGCAAAATAATCTTATTAACGCATCCTGATTTTTATCAATGTATTACCATTGCTTGTACTGTATTCAATGTAAATACAAATGTTACATTATTATTAACTGAAGAGCCTAAACATACTAGTCGAAACACGTGTCGTAATAAAAATGTAAAATTTAACATCGCCTTTTTTGTGGTGCTTTAACTTTTTTTTATCATATTTATATCCTTTATCCTATTTTTTATCTGATTTTGGATATATATTATATACAATGTATAGTGAATTTTGTTAATAGATGATTGAATTTTCTCAGCTCAAGAAAATTGTGTTTTCTAATCAACCTAATGATAAGTTGTATAATTGGTTTATCAGTATTTCAGAATTCAGAAAGTTATATGCAAAGGAAACAAAACTGTCGCCTCGCACGGGTCACTGAATTAATGGCATCGAGTTATTTAGGACCAAACCCCTTACTTTTTCTATTAGAATTCATCAAATTTCTCAATGAATCCGCAGCATCTTCTTAAAATCATAGAATCGCCCCGATGGCCAAACTGGACTACCCTCTCCATCCATTTTGATGTCATATGTTTCATTTTAATGTCATTGAAATTGAAGTATAAGATTTTACATATTTTCATGATTTTCAAGAGAAAAATTATTGAATCACAAAACCTGTACTAGAAAAGCATTTAATCAATTATATGCAATTAAATATCTGTATTATTATTCTGAATTTATTTTAAGTAGACATGCGTTTTCAGATTATTATTTTTGATATTTGTATTATCGTCATTTAAAAAAAAATCTTAAAAATGGATATCTTAATCCTTTTTTCAACAGAGACTATAGCTACTTAAGTTATATAAGGACACCTGATTTTATGAAATCTTTCACTTTGAAATAAAATGAAAAATAGAAATCTGTCTTCCTCGTTCCCGAGATATCCTCCACTGAAGAACTCCTTCTTATTCTGCTTGAATCTATGTTTTCCATTTTTCTGTTAAAAGATTTTGCCAAACAAAGCAATGATTTTATGAATGCTGCTAAAGTTATATTTCACAATATATAAGTAATGGTTTCTGTCTTATTTATCATTTGAGTTTCTTTATAATCATTTAGCAATTTTGAATATTTTCTGAATAGAAGATGAAGAAAAAGACTCAAAACTAGAATGAAGTTAGCAATAAAACAAGATTGATCAAATTCATTATTGAATATACTTGTATAAAATACGTCATCTTAATTTCAATCCAAATGTTATTTATTCCCTTAACACAATCTATCCTTCTGAACTAAAAGTGAGAAAAACTACTGAATGCATTAAGTCGGCTTCATATTTAGATATATTATCATTTTGATGAAAATGGTCACTTGAAAACTTCAATATAATTATGACAAACGTGATGACTTCATTTTCAAAATTACAAAAACATTACTACGTCTCCTGTGTATTGTGCATTCATATCGTAATTTTAAAAAACGTTATTCCAGAGCAAGCTTAAACTTGAGGGACACGAGCCTATCAGAAAAATTATTCAACCAAGGGTACATTTGTGAGCGACTGACTTTTGGACGATACAATGAACACACCGAATTTAACATTTTACCGGATGAGACGTTTCGCACAGCTTAAGTGACCAGAATTACCATCAAACAGGGGAATCTTATTCTCCCAGAGAACCTGATCATCCATAGGGGATTCAGGTTTGCTTCTTTGCAGAATGCTTAATTTGATTGTATTAATTATTTGAATCTCCAACAAAGGTGAAGGTTGCTCAGCCAATTAAAAGTTGACAATTAAAAAAGTCAATGTCAAATGCCATTCATGCATTTAAGAGGAATAATGGGGAGAGGATAGAAAAGCACGCTTTGACACCGTAATGAGATTTCAGGGGAAAAATCTTATTCTTCTTCAAACGAAATGTTACCCCCCCACCCCCAGTATTTGTTCTCATTTTTCTGATAAAGTTTTCAAATAAACATAACGGAACTGTTCCATTTCCTCTGTACTAGACTCCTCCCTTATAATTTTTCTTCTAGCTATGACGAGATTATTCATCCATTTCACTTTCCTTTAATCCTTTAAAATGCAATTGTGCTATGTACCGTATATATTTTCTTTTAATCCTTAACTTTGACCCTTTATAAAACCCTTCAGCCACAAGAACTAATGGTTGAAGACAATAGTATATGCAGATATTGACATCCGTGATACTTTTCTGCATTTACATCAATTTTTCTCAAATTCTTTTAGATTTATGTTTTGCTTCGTTTCGTTTCAATCTGTTTCGTTTCGTTTCGATTTGTTTCGTTTCGATCTGTTTCGTTTTGTTTCGATTTGTTTCGTTTCGTTTCGATTTGTTTCGTTTCGTTTCGTTTTTGTTTCGCACTTTTTTGCACTTTACAGGGACTCACAGAAACGACATTGACGGGCATATTTTGAGAGGCAATGAATTAAAATTATGACTTTTCATAGATGACTTGCAAGCAACGAAGGCGACCTAACGAAGCTTTGCAAAGTTGGAGTTAAAATGATCTTTTTTTAATTTCAAATAGTGATGATGTACATCTCCACTCCATAACACTGCCCCCCCCCCAAAAAAAAAGATAGAAAAAAATCAAAAACTCAAAAATTGAGAACTAATATAAACACATAAATACCCCCTCTACAGGGGCAGATGGACAACATTTAGGACTTTCATTCATATTCCGTGATGGAGGGCAAATGACGTCAAAATGTGATGTCATAAGTAACGCACGTGACGTTGTGACACTGAAAAATATTTACTTTCTATTTCGGCAGGTATTTGAATAAATATAAGAGATGCTGAAACATAATTTCACAAATACTTAGGGCCGATTTTGAGAGTTAGTGAATCTACCCCTTTATGAGGTATATTGCAATCAATACTTACAGTATCGTTGGTATTGAAAAAAGCACATCTATAGCAGTGTCTTTATAATGCATGGTATGACGTTTTGTGGCGCAACATGATAATTTGAAAGGAGATGGTACGTTATGGGCCAAAACCGGCCCTATCTGAGAAATGAAGCAAACTTTGAACAATGAAAATACAAGATTTAAAGAATGTAAATCGGTTTAAATTTTGAGAATCGGATATTCCGTTGCGATTTTATAGCAATTTGAAAACACGTAGGTAAGCTTTCTGTTGCACTGACTTTGACGTCATGTGACGTTATGATCACGTCGTGATACAACGTTGTCGGATAACAAATTGCTGTATTCTTACATTATTCATAATGATTGTTTTGCTCAAGTTTTTGTCATGAAACGATTTCATGAATCCTCGAAAATCTGCGATTGATAAAGTATTGTACGTCGTCTTTTAGCTTCTTGGTTATTCTTGGAGACTGCCTCAATTTAATGCTATAACTGATATTAGAATTTAAGGGAATTACGATGTTTTTCAAAATCATATCCGTGCATATATTACAGTCATTCAAACGAACGAAAAGACAGAGATATTACCGCCTAAATTTGAGATGGGGGATGTAGTGAATATCAGAAAATCAATGAGTCTGGGAGAGCGACTAGGGTCCCTGTCCAAGGGGTCCAGGGCGTTCCTGAAGGGGGACGGAAAATTATCTTGCGGCGATTGACCGTTTTGCTTGATGAAGGCAGTATTGAAATAGCCATTTGAAATATGTATCATGGTTATTGGATTGTTATGAAAAGCTATATTTTATGATCGAGAATTGTCTGCTGAGCAAAGCAAGCCAGCGATTTCTAGGTCGGGGGGAGGGTTACACACCCCTTGCTGTAAGGGTATGTTGACTTACTCAGTATAATTATCAGAAAAAGCCGCAGTTTCTTTCAGAGCAATTTGATATGCAAAAAACAAACAGTTACGTGGCGAGCGGCCGGGAGCGAGAAAATAATTTTCCGAACGTTCGACATCAAAACTCAAGTATAAGCCCACCTAATGCGAATGTACCTTACTTACCGATTATTTTTGTTTTGGTGGTGATGGCGCCCAAAACGCCCATCTATATACGTCAATAAGCATAAATCTAAAATGAACCTTAGTTTGTTTAATATATGTATATTTTATATCTAGCTGCAATTATTGAATGGGGACCCCCATGCACCCCCTTGAGTACTTTTTTTCACGGGTAGCAAAATTTTCCTTAGGGTCTACAGAATCGGTTTTCAGGATGTACTCAAAAATAAACTCATTTAGGCTATGTGTTTTTCGACCGTTTCCATGGCAACCCCAACTAAAGTCACGAAAGCACTCTTGGTTAAGTAAAATAGCCATATCTTTGCCAAATGTTGAGTTAAACGTCTGTAAATGGTATCACTATAACGAGGAAAGGTTGATCTATTAATCACGTGATAATATGCAAAATGATGAATTTGCATATTCATGACTATTCATGAATTGAAATTAAAATGCTTGAAAATATATAAAAATCGACACTTTTCATTTAGTTTTTGCTCCTAAACTCTATAGTTTTACCTATGATCGTTATCAGAGCATATAATAAATACATACACAGTCTTCTCTCTCCAATGCCATAATATTTATCTCAATATCTTAGTTCAATGGCTTCTAAATTGATGTTTTTACAGAAAAATGACTATTTTAAGTAAGATAAGCTGATTTTTGTATACTAATCATAAGATATTTTCTAATATAAATCGAATATCTGAACCTATTTATTAGTGTATTTTCATGTTTTTCTCATGTAATAAATGTTTACAAAACATGATATATGTATTTTTGGTAATTCTGGGGCAAAAACCGTATGTTTTAGTAAAAAACAACAGATATCTGGATATTATCTATAAAAGGCTAACAGTTCCTGTAATCTATAATTGAAACGTATATACTGATGTAATTTCACGGTTCTAAGAACGGTTTTTGTGTTATAAGTAAAAAATGTTACTTCTTTCTGCTATTTTTGGTTAAAATGTCGGTTTTTCATACTAAATTTACAAATTTCTGAGAAATATTCTAAATATGATTTATAATTCAATAATACAGTATAATCAACCAATAATATAGCAAAGCCACTCAATAACATGGTCTTTCAACCCTCATCACTTTTAAAATAATTCAGTATAACCGCACAATAACATAGAAAAACCACTCTATAACATAGTAATTTGACCCTTTAAAACATAAAAAACACATCTCAATACAGTTTAAAGACCATTAAAGACCAAGAAATTACATAAAAAACACCCAATAACGTGATGGTTTGACTCTTTATTATAACAAAACCACTTACATTTGTAATAACACAGCATATCCACCTTATTACTTAGCATTACTACATAATAACGTGATGATTTGATCCTTATGGTAACAAAACCACTCAATAACACAGAATTACCATCCAAAAACATAGCATTACTAATACACGGCTCCCAATGTTATTGTCATTTAAATTTTTTTGAACTTTGCTATTTAAATATTCAAGCCATGGATAATTCGTTACTGCACTGAAGAATCACGAATTTCACTTTTTATAGTTCGTTTCAAAGTTTATCGTTGCGGTTCGTTTACCCCGCTTCGATTGAATACTGAGCGATTCTATACATTATCAATTTTGCATACATTTGTACCCATAAGATTTTAATTTTATATTTCTCGATAACAGCAGGAAAACACTGATAATTTCTAATACATTAGCCCCCATCCGATTCAATAGCGCGGGGAGAGGGGGGGGTGCACACGGCGGCACCTACATCTAAAATTCTCTAACAAGTTTACTGTTTCTATCCTGATTTTTGCCTACCAATCCTCTGGCATGCCCCCCCCCCTCCCCTCTCCACTAAAGTCGTCAAAATAAGGAATTACTTGGGCTCAAACACCACGACTCAACCTTTATTTTTATTTTCATTTTTTTTACCGGTCTGTTTCTGATATATATTAAAGTAATTGATAATTGAAAAAAATTCGCTGGCTCACTATATACATTACATATCATGTGAGATAATTTTCCGCTGGGGAGTGGGGTTCCCCAAAGAACCTGCTACAGGACTTTGAGGTATTCCGGCCACGCCCCCTCTAAACTCAAATCCTGTAATCTACAAAATTGTCTCGACCAAAAGGAATGATATTCTGAATTTTTCCAAAATTTTGATGAATTTCAATATATTAAATGAATCCCCCAACCACAGCAAACTAACATATTTTTTTCATCTCATAGAATCACGATACTTTATATAAATAAATGTAATTTCATTAGATTCTGACCGTTTTAACAAATACATGCATGTACAATAACGGAAATTTTTTCCCTCTCACTCATATTATTAAAGTGTATACATTTTATGTATATGCATTCATCTTCAGGCGCTTAGCTAGAGTACTTTTCAAGTGTAAGCAGCCTCAAGTGGGTCTAGGTAGAAGCCCTTGTGGATATTCAAGGGGCAAAGTATCAGAATCTAATGAATTTTGCTCATTTACAGGGCAGTATTCTACGTCAATGTTTCTTTCATTCTTTTTTTTTTTTGCAAAACGACGTGGAAGCAACTGCGTTCTAACGGTACGCCTGGTTATGCGCATGGTTTTCTCTCTCTTGTCCATTCTTGTAAACATGTGCAACCATTTGGTTTTTAGGGAAGGGGGGTTTTTGTAAATCCAGCTCGGAATATTTTGCAAAAATATTCTTCAGCATGACTGGCAGAAAAATCTAGCATTTTCTGAGGAATGAAAGGAAAAACGTCTTTCTCCAGCACCTTAAGCATTAGACGTGAAAATAGACTATCTCAGACATTTCACAACTGCCAATGATTCAGTTTTGGTAGGATTCTCTGATACTTCATGTTTCAAATTCTTCAATATATATATACATCACTCTTCAAGTTCAGATTCTTTAATTCAACGAAAAGAAGGTCAAACGTGTAGTTCAAGGTCACATATTGAATCAAAATCTATCTTGAGTAATTTCTTGACACAATCTGACAATGCACATACATGTATATACCATATCATCTATCTATCATTTGCCAGACCAGTGTTGTAGCAAATCCAAAGTATTAGGAAAGTAGGTCAATTGTATACATGAACATGTAGGTCAAGGCTACTAGATATTCATACACAAATGTATACTGTGTAGCAGAGTAATGAACTTAAAGTATCAATGTTTTTATTCATGATTACCAGTATGGGGTAAGACACTCTAAACAGTATTGATGAAAGGGTGATCAACCAAGTTTGCTATGCTTAACAAGAGAAAATTCATTATTTCATATATGACAATGTTCTCACTAGATTTCTTCATCACAGTGTTCTAAGAATATTTGTGTTCTAGTCTCAAGAAGAATATAAGTATCAGTTATAAGATTTATTAAGTTTAAATGTAAATTTTATTCAAACTCTGAAAGAAGAATCATTATAACAAGTTCAAGTTCAAATTGAACTTGAACTTGAACTTGAACATTATAACTGCAATATATATATAAATGTAATAGTACCGGTATCATCAATTTACAACATAATGTTTTTGTACTTGTGAAAGGATATTTTTCTTTCTCTATAATTTATCATAGTATTTCTTTTCGAAATTAAAATTTTATATGAGTTTACATGTCTAGTCTATATCAGGGAAGTATTTAACTTTATATACAATGTACATCCCTGTCTATACTGGTATGTACCTAGAATTTAAAGTCATAAATTGTTGCTATGAAAGTAATGAAATAAATAAAAAAAAAATTCCCCATTCAACAGGTGCAGGTCTATTCTCAAGTAAAAAGTTTTCAATGCATTTATAACCTAGTACATACATGTACATGTACCGGTAAGCACATGAAAATAAACACAAAACATGTTCAAAATTCAAATGTTCTAGACATCAAACAGTGATTTCTCTAGTGTCTATAGTAAACCTTAAGGACGAGGTAGATGTTCAATCTGATACCAAGAAATGAGGAATGAGAAATGAGCCATTATGTATGTACAGAAGATGCTGTCAGTCTCACTCTGAAAGTAAAAGATGTAATGAATTAATATCTTCATTTTGATATTAAATAAGCTCTAAAATGAATGAATTTTGCATACATTTATCATTATGATGTACATGTATATAAAATTACATGACATGTAAAGTTTCTGTAATAGTACTAACATACAAATATAATTACAGGGCTTTCAATCAGTCATTCTCAAATTATGCAAAACAGTATAATTTTCCCTATTTATTGACCAATTTTACCTCATAGAAAATTCTTTAAAAAAAAAGAAAGTAAAAAATGCTAAATTTAAAATGAAAAGGCATCCAAATCTATCATATTCAATTTTGAAGAAAATATTGCCAATTTTCCCAATATGAAAGGTCTAATCCAATCCAAACCAGAAGTCTCTGACGAGACTGTAGCTCTCCTGGTTGTTTTTTAATTCACTTAATGACAAGTGAATTCTAATATGGCCACATCCATTTTCTTAGTCACTGAGGGCCAGGAACTCAAACAAAATATCAGGTGCACTACTTGAACACAGACTCATCGTATTGCAAAAAGAATCAAGTCTCCATCATTTATAGTGTCAGAGAAGTTGTGAATACAAGATTACATAGGATCATACAGGAGAAAATGACCACTTCCATTTTCTAGGACCCTGGGGGTCAGGGGCTCAAACAAAATGTCAGGTGCACACTGCACAAGTAGACCTCTGACCAAGTCTCATGCAAAAAGAGTTACATTTCTGTCTCTTATAATTTCAGAGGAGTTGCAAGCACAAGAATTGTTTACAGACAGACGCCGGACAAGGGGGTACCGCATAAGCTCGACTATGACCAGTATCTCGAGCTAAAAATGTGTTTCACGTGTAAGAGCCCTACTTTATGTCAAGGCTTAGGACTAAGAAAAATTAAACCCATGTTTTTTTGTGGAACATGAATCCCCTTATTGTCAGATATAATATAGAAAAGTATTTCATACTCCAAGGTCACAGACTCAAGGTAAAAATTCAGGTATTGATGTGAAGGCCTTACCACAAGGGATACACATGTAAAATATGATAGCCCTATCACTTGCAATTTATGTTATGACCAGGGGCAAGGTTAACATGGTTAAAGTTATTAAAAAATTGATCAGTATCTAAGGTCAAGGTCACAAGGTCAAAATTTTGGAATTAATAGGAAGACCTTATCAAAAGGAATACAAAGCCCTATCACTTAAAAGCATAATATTACTTTAGAAAAATAATAGTGAAGTAGGTCAATCTCCAAGTTCAAGGTCACAAAGACAACAATTTGGCATCATTGGAAATTGTCACGAGGAAAGCACAGGTCTATATTTCACTCAACATTCAAAAGTTATGGCCATGGTGTAAGATTTTAAAAAGTAGGTCATTTTTCCAAGGTCAAGGTCACCAGGACACAAATTTTGGTATGCATGAGAAGGTCTTGTTTCAAACAATACATGTACACATGAAATATGAAAGCAAGTAACTTACCATTAAAAAGTATTATCCATTTAAGGTGAATCACAAGGGATACACATGTATAATATGAAATAAATACAATGTCATTTGTCTTTGTAATATCAGATTTACAAAATTATCATAACATGCATATTAGTATACATGTATATGTACAACTTACCTTCAGTGCTATATCAGCATGTTTACTGCAAGAGGCTGTGATACAGTTCCATCTGTCGATCTCACAATTCTTCTATTGATGATGAATTCCTCTACATTATAACACAAATTCTCATTTCATACTGGATCACAGTTTCACAAGGAATATGTGGTCGATGTACACATTGAATATGTTTTTCATGTACATGTAGAAATATGCACTTGAACAATTTTCTTCATTCTCCTTTCACAAGTGAATTATTTTCACACCATGGTGGCCAACATCATATATGGTAGTACAATTGCAATATCATATTCCACAGTATTTCTTCAACTTTACAAGTCAGTACTAGTAGCACTATAAGCATTCCACTATTCTGATGCACTTTCTTTCATTGGATCTGATGCACACATGCGCATGAAGACTTTCTCAGAGTATATTCCTTCTTCTGTCTGGCAGTTAAGGTTATGTTACTGTAAAGAATAAATAAAATATTCAATTGATTTGAAATTCATCCCCTTTAAATAATTTTAAACCCATTCAAATACTTTTTCACCAACACTTAACAACACTAGCTAGGCTACAGAACTGATATTTGATACTGATTATAACTAACACTGACATCAAATTTATTCAAATTCATGGTGTGCACTTAAATTTAGAAGTTCATGAAGATGTAATGAAAGACAGAAATGGCTTTAAAGAACAAATATTTGTGAGATATTCGATTACAGCGATAATTAATCATGAAACTCATTCACTCGAAAACATGGAGCACTCCCTGGTCGAGTATTTCTGATAAGAAGAAGAATTTAAAATCCCATCATATGTGTTCCACGTGATACATAAATCAATTCAAAAACATACCTTAAGATGAGCCATGTGTCTGTACTCTTGAACAGTTGGTTTACTTGCATGAAAGAAGCATTTCTACGTGTTCAAATTTCGAACGGAAGTCCACGAGAGAATGTTTTAGACGAGACTACTATAAAATTAGAATAGGAACGGACTTTCTTTTCCGTCGTGTGTAAGGTAAAATCTTGACTCGAGATTCTTCCGATTTTATGCATATAATTTGCATAATAAGGTTCGGAGCCGTGTAATACATAGCGTGACGATTTGACACTTTATTATAACAAAACCGCCTAATAACTTAGCATAACTACTTAATAAGGTGGTCGTTTGACCCTTAATTATATCAAAACCTCTCAATTACACAGCATAAGCACCCAATAACATAGTATTACTACTTAAAAACGTGATGGTTTGACACTTTATTGTAACAAAACCACTTAATAACACTGCATAATCACCCAATAACAGCATTACTATACAAATATGGACTTGGTTGAGGTCATTATGTCATTATAATGACATAATGACCGAGGCCAAGTCTCTTAAGAAGATATCTGATTGAAATAATGATTCAAAGCAATATGAACATATCGTTTTTGATCAAGAATTCAACAATTAATTTTTCTTTTTTTGTGAAAAGCGTACCTAAACTTTTAAAATCAAACAAAATAATAATCTTGATTAAATACTGAAATCAGGACAAATACCACACCGAGTCATTATTTTCCGTCAGCGGTCATTATCGGAAAATAATGACTCGCGCGTCAGCCAATCAGAATCGACGTTACATCCTTGTTATATAATATTAGTCAATAACAATCTTTCCCCGTTCTCTCTATGGAACCAGGACTGTTTTAATGTGGATTTTAGCAATATGAAGGGTCAAACAGACATGGTTATCAGTGATATGATACATTAAAGGGTCAAACCATCACGTTATTTGGTGGTTTTGCAATGTTATTGGGTACTCATGCTTTATTCTTGAGTGGGTTCATTATAAAAATTAGGCAAACGACCACATTATTGAAAAGTTATTTGGTGGTTATGGTGTGATATTAAGTGGTTTTGTAATAATAAAGTGTTAATAGCAGTTCTCTGTAAGAACCAAAATAATTTCAATAGCACGTGGAAACAGCATGTTTCCAATTTTGAGGATTTTTGGTGTGGAAGGTGTATATGATGTACTGAGACAAAAATAAACTTTCTTTTTAATTAAGTTTTCGTTGCCATGGAAACCATGTTTGAAATTTTACGCATCAGTAGAATACTTGTAACATGGCATTTTCACAAAGCTCGTTTCCATGGTAACAGCTATTGTAGTCAACTGAAATTTCCTTAATGTTTCTCTTTATATCTTTAATAGTATAAATATTACACAAGAAGTATGTTTCTGCCCGCTATTCTCTTTGTGAATATGCTCAAAATGTAGGCAAAAATCTGTTTTGAAGAGGCCCTTTTTAAGACCGAAAAAGCTCCTAATTTAACATGATGCCCTTTGCCGTGTGGAGCTCGTAAAAAAGTTCCCCGCGAGGGGTTTGACAGTAAGTGTTTTGAATATATTTCCCTGACCTTGTCGCCATAGCACTTTCTATATAGACATAACGTCAGACAGTGCATGAAGTTTATATATTGTTTTCATTTTCGTGCTTAAACATCGACGGCGGGTGCGGCTAGCCAACAGGGGATGCTTACTCCTCCCGGGCACCTGGTCCCACCTCTAGCTTGCTAGGGGTCCGTCGATGCTTAATTTTGTACTCTATTATGAGTGCTGTTGAGATTATCGTCAGGATCTTCTTTAACTCATTTGCTCAAATTGAAGGGCAAATAATCTGAAATGTCAGGCTAACTTGATTTCTACTGCCAATTATCTTTAAAGTTTAATCCTAGATCTTCAAGAAAATGTTAAAATTGGAGTGGGACCTCTTCAGAATTTTATTCAAAAGGGTATAAAAAATGGTTACCATGGTGACATTCTGTTCAGTGCTATTACACATAGAGTAATTTACTTGTAAATTTTCAGCTGTCCATTATATATTTTTAAGCATTTTTTATCAGTGCATATAAAAGAGCATTATTGATAAAAAATCACCTTAAAATTTTTCAAGGTCACAGGACCCAATGTCAAGGTCATCTTTAATGTAATTTACAAAATTTGGCAAAATTCTGTGGTTTTTCAAAAATATGAGAGGCAGTTACTCAAAAATCATGTGGTATTGAGTAAAACAAACACATTCATAGTGATTTTGGATATATCCCCTATTTATTGACCAAAGTTGCAAAAATCTCAGAATCAATGACATCCTTGATTTTTAGCTAGTATTTCAAACATACATATAAAAAAATATGAGATTATCATGATTTTTGTATGGGGCTAATTTTTTTTAGGAGAAATGTTCTGAACAAAAAATTGTAATGTTTTTTCATCTACATTGTATCAGTCCTAATTTTAAAAAGACGTATTTTTGATAAAAATATATGACGGTCACGCCTAAATTTAGGAACAACAAATAACAACAAAAATGCAAATTTTATTGAAATTGAAACCTATAATTTGAATAAACCTTGAACTTAGAGTCAATGACCTTGACAAATTTTGAAAGTGCTCAAATAAAGAATAATTTCTTTTGTTGTCCCTACATAAAGCTTAAGCAATAAAAGTGATTTAAGCCATGCTAAAAATCAATTCGAAAAGATATAATCATCATGTTTCAAAAGAAAAGTTGCCATGGCAACCATATTTGACCTCAAAATGTAGGAAAACAAAACAAGGTCCCACTTATTTTTTTCACTGATTATATTTGTCACATGAAATCTATTTTGTTCTGACAACAGCGATGGTGTTATTTTATGTTATTTTTGCTTAAAAATGGTAAAAATTGGACAAAAATAGGCCTTGATTTTGACCTTATTTTGTGGCAATTTTTGACTGATTTTGATTTAATAGGATCCGGCTAATTAAAAGAAATGTCAAAAATTTGTTATTTTTACTTAAAATAAAGGTTTTAAAGAGTATAAGTTGTTGATACCAATTAACTCTGACAATGGTTTCCATGGCAACATAATAACCAAAGATGACTTATTTGACCATTTTTAGCTCACCTGAGCCATAGGCTCAAAGTGAGCTATTGTCATAGCGTGGCGTCCGTCGTCCGTCGTCGTCCGTCGTCGTCCGTCGTCGTCCGTCGTCGTCCGTCGTAAACTTTTCAACATTTTCGACTTCTTCTCCAGAACCACTGAAAAGATTTTCATGAAACTTGGTAGGAATGAAGAACTCATGGTCCCCTACAAGTGTTGTTGTTTTTCGTCCGGATCCATCAACAGGTGGCGCCACCAGAGGCAAAAGTAGGTCACAGGGGGTACCCTCCTTTGACAAACTTCTTCTTCAGAACGGAGGCACGTATCGACAAACCGAAAGCATCAGGATGAACTAGAGAGATGTCTTAAGAAGTGTTGTTATTTTTGGTTCCACTCGGAAGTCAAATTTTTGACGCGTTTTTGACGTCTTTTCGGACTTCGTCAGAAATGCACATTTTTGCACTATTTCTTTAAATAACTCAATAAGTGTATGATTTTACACATTCATTTACTGCATATTTATCATATTTAAGTTACTTAATGCTTTGATAAGTATTTTATTCTAGAATTTAGATTTTTTGATTTTTTATTAATTTTTTTCTTATGTGAAAAGGAAGGGGGGGGGTGATTTTCATACATATTCAACTTCTTCTCCAGAACCACTGAAAAGATTTTCATGAAACTTGGTAGGAATGAAGTACTCATGGTCCCCTACAAGTGATGTTGTTTTTCGTCCAGATCCATCAACAGGTGGCGCCACCAGAGGCAAAAGTAGGTCACAGGGGGTACCCTCCTTTGACAAACTTCTTCTTCAGAACGGAGGCACGTATCGACAAACCGAAAGCATCAGGATGAACTAGAGAGATGTCTTAAGAAGTGTTGTTATTTTTGGTTCCACTCGGAAGTCAAATTTTTGACGCGTTTTTGACGCCTTTTCGGACTTCGTCAGAAATGCACATTTTTGCACTATTTCTTTAAATAACTCAATAAGTGTATGATTTTACACATTCATTTACTGCATATTTATCATATTTAAGTTACTTAATGCTTTGATAAGTATTTTATTCTAAAATTTAGATTTTTTGATTTTTTATTAATTTTTTTCTTATGTGAAAAGGAAGGGGGGGTGATTTTCATACATATTCAACTTCTTCTCCAGAACCACTGAAAAGATTTTCATGAAACTTGGTAGGAATGAAGTACTCATGGTCCCCTACAAGTGATGTTGTTTTTCGTCCAGATCCATCAACAGGTGGCGCCACCAGAGGCAAAAGTAGGTCACAGGGGGTACCCTCCTTTGACAAACTTCTTCTTCAGAACGAAAGCACGTATCGACAAACTGAAAGCATCAGAATGATCTAGAGAGATGTCTTAAGAAGTGTTGTTGTTTTTGGTTCCACTCGGAAGTCAAATTTTTGACGCGTTTTTGACGTCTTTTCGGACTTTGTCGGAAATGCACATTTTTGCACTATTTCTTTAAATAACTCAATATGTGTATGGTTTTACACATTCATTTACTACAAATTCATCACATTTAAGTTACTTAATGCTTTGATATGTATTTCATACTGAAATTTTAATTTTTTGATTTTTTCTGAATTATTTTCTTATGTGAAAAGGAAAGGGGTGGGGGGTGATTTTCATACATATTCAACTTCTTCTCCAGAACTGCTGAACAGATTTTTATGAGTATTTTTTTCAATCATGAATAGATATGTTTACTGTGAACATGGACCCAAGGCTTGTGGGTTCAAGTCCCGGCACGAACACTCCTCAAATTTTTTTCTTCATTTTTTCCCATTTTGTCAGCTTATTATGCACTTTTAGATAATCTGAATACCTTAAATTCCATTTTTTACTTAAAAAAATTTTTCTTCCCTTTATTAGCTCACCTGAGCCATAGGCTCAAAGTGAGCTATTGTCATAGCGTGGCGTCCGTCGTCCGTCGTCGTCCGTCGTCGTCCGTCGTAAACTTTTCAACATTTTCGACTTCTTCTCCAGAACCACTGAAAAGATTTTCATGAAACTTGGTAGGAATGAAGTACTCATGGTCCCCTACAAGTGTTGTTGTTTTTCGTCCGGATCCATCAACAGGTGGCGCCACCAGAGGCAAAAGTAGGTCACAGGGGGTACCCTCCTTTGACAAACTTCTTCTTCAGAACGGAGGCACGTATCGACAAACCGAAAGCATCAGGATGAACTAGAGAGATGTCTTAAGAAGTGTTGTTATTTTTGGTTCCACTCGGAAGTCAAATTTTTGACGCGTTTTTGACGTCTTTTCGGACTTCGTCAGAAATGCACATTTTTGCATCTATTTCTTTAAATAACTCAATAAGTGTATGATTTTACACATTCATTTACTGCATATTTATCATATTTAAGTTACTAATGCTTTGATAAGTATTTTATTCTAAAATTTAGATTTTTTGATTTTTTATTAATTTTTTTCTTATGTGAAAAGGAAGGGGGGGGTGATTTTCATACATATTCAACTTCTTCTCCAGAACCACTGAAAAGATTTTCATGAAACTTGGTAGGAATGAAGTACTCATGGTCCCCTACAAGTGATGTTGTTTTTCGTCCAGATCCATCAACAGGTGGCGCCACCAGAGGCAAAAGTAGGTCACAGGGGGTACCCTCCTTTGACAAACTTCTTCTTCAGAACGAAAGCACGTATCGACAAACTGAAAGCATCAGAATGATCTAGAGAGATGTCTTAAGAAGTGTTGTTGTTTTTGGTTCCACTCGGAAGTCAAATTTTTGACGCGTTTTTGACGTCTTTTCGGACTCTGTCGGAAATGCACATTTTTGCACTATTTCTTTAAATAACTCAATATGTGTATGGTTTTACACATTCATTTACTACAAATTCATCACATTTAAGTTACTTAATGCTTTGATATGTATTTCATACTGAAATTTTAATTTTTTGATTTTTTATGAATTATTTTCTTATGTGAAAAGGAAAGGGGGGGGGGGTGATTTTCATACATATTCAACTTCTTCTCCAGAACTGCTGAACAGATTTTTATGAGTATTTTTTCAATCATGAATAGATATGTTTACTGTGAACATGGACCCAAGGCTTGTGGGTTCAAGTCCCGGCACGAGCACTCCTCAAATTTTTTTCTTCATTTTTTCCCATTTTGTCAGCTTATTATGCACTTTTAGATAATCTGAATACCTTAAATTCCATTTTTTACTTAAAAAAATTTTTCTTCCCTTTATTAGCTCACCTGAGCCATAGGCTCAAAGTGAGCTATTGTCATAGCGTGGCGTCCGTCGTCCGTCGTCGTCGTCCGTCGTAAACTTTTCAACATTTTCGACTTCTTCTCCAGAACCACTGAAAAGATTTTCATGAAACTTGGTAGGAATGAAGTACTCATGGTCCCCTACAAGTGTTGTTGTTTTTCGTCCGGATCCATCAACAGGTGGCGCCACCAGAGGCAAAAGTAGGTCACAGGGGGTACCCTCCTTTGACAAACTTCTTCTTCAGAACGGAGGCACGTATCGACAAACCGAAAGCATCAGGATGAACTAGAGAGATGTCTTAAGAAGTGTTGTTATTTTTGGTTCCACTCGGAAGTCAAATTTTTGACGCGTTTTTGACGTCTTTTCGGACTTCGTCAGAAATGCACATTTTTGCACTATTTCTTTAAATAACTCAATAAGTGTATGATTTTACACATTCATTTACTGCATATTTATCATATTTAAGTTACTAATGCTTTGATAAGTATTTTATTCTAAAATTTAGATTTTTTGATTTTTTATTAATTTTTTTCTTATGTGAAAAGGAAGGGGGGGGGGTGATTTTCATACATATTCAACTTCTTCTCCAGAACCACTGAAAAGATTTTCATGAAACTTGGTAGGAATGAAGTACTCATGGTCCCCTACAAGTGATGTTGTTTTTCGTCCAGATCCATCAACAGGTGGCGCCACCAGAGGCAAAAGTAGGTCACAGGGGGTACCCTCCTTTGACAAACTTCTTCTTCAGAACGAAAGCACGTATCGACAAACTGAAAGCATCAGAATGATCTAGAGAGATGTCTTAAGAAGTGTTGTTGTTTTTGGTTCCACTCGGAAGTCAAATTTTTGACGCGTTTTTGACGTCTTTTCGGACTCTGTCGGAAATGCACATTTTTGCACTATTTCTTTAAATAACTCAATATGTGTATGGTTTTACACATTCATTTACTACAAATTCATCACATTTAAGTTACTTAATGCTTTGATATGTATTTCATACTGAAATTTTAATTTTTTGATTTTTTATGAATTATTTTCTTATGTGAAAAGGAAAGGGGGGGGGGGTGATTTTCATACATATTCAACTTCTTCTCCAGAACTGCTGAACAGATTTTTATGAGTATTTTTTCAATCATGAATAGATATGTTTACTGTGAACATGGACCCAAGGCTTGTGGGTTCAAGTCCCGGCACGAGCACTCCTCAAATTTTTTTCTTCATTTTTTCCCATTTTGTCAGCTTATTATGCACTTTTAGATAATCTGAATACCTTAAATTCCATTTTTTACTTAAAAAAATTTTTCTTCCCTTTATTAGCTCACCTGAGCCATAGGCTCAAAGTGAGCTATTGTCATAGCGTGGCGTCCGTCGTCCGTCGTCGTCCGTCGTCGTCCGTCGTAAACTTTTCAACATTTTCGACTTCTTCTCCAGAACCACTGAAAAGATTTTCATGAAACTTGGTAGGAATGAAGTACTCATGGTCCCCTACAAGTGTTGTTGTTTTTCGTCCGGATCCATCAACAGGTGGCGCCACCAGAGGCAAAAGTAGGTCACAGGGGGTACCCTCCTTTGACAAACTTCTTCTTCAGAACGGAGGCACGTATCGACAAACCGAAAGCATCAGGATGAACTAGAGAGATGTCTTAAGAAGTGTTGTTATTTTTGGTTCCACTCGGAAGTCAAATTTTTGACGCGTTTTTGACGTCTTTTCGGACTTCGTCAGAAATGCACATTTTTGCACTATTTCTTTAAATAACTCAATAAGTGTATGATTTTACACATTCATTTACTGCATATTTATCATATTTAAGTTACTAAATGCTTTGATAAGTATTTTATTCTAAAATTTAGATTTTTTGATTTTTTATTAATTTTTTTCTTATGTGAAAAGGAAGGGGGGGGGGGTGATTTTCATACATATTCAACTTCTTCTCCAGAACCACTGAAAAGATTTTCATGAAACTTGGTAGGAATGAAGTACTCATGGTCCCCTACAAGTGATGTTGTTTTTCGTCCAGATCCATCAACAGGTGGCGCCACCAGAGGCAAAAGTAGGTCACAGGGGGTACCCTCCTTTGACAAACTTCTTCTTCAGAACGAAAGCACGTATCGACAAACTGAAAGCATCAGAATGATCTAGAGAGATGTCTTAAGAAGTGTTGTTGTTTTTGGTTCCACTCGGAAGTCAAATTTTTGACGCGTTTTTGACGTCTTTTCGGACTCTGTCGGAAATGCACATTTTTGCACTATTTCTTTAAATAACTCAATATGTGTATGGTTTTACACATTCATTTACTACAAATTCATCACATTTAAGTTACTTAATGCTTTGATATGTATTTCATACTGAAATTTTAATTTTTTGATTTTTTATGAATTATTTTCTTATGTGAAAAGGAAAGGGGGGGGGGGGGTGATTTTCATACATATTCAACTTCTTCTCCAGAACTGCTGAACAGATTTTTATGAGTATTTTTTCAATCATGAATAGATATGTTTACTGTGAACATGGACCCAAGGCTTGTAAGTTCAAGTTCTGGTACCCTGGTAACTTTAGTTTCGTATAAGTTGGTACATGTTCATGTATGCAAGAGTTGTCTTTCTTTAATATAGATTTATGTTTTTGAGGTTTAAATTTTTGGATTATCGATTCATTTGAATGTTATATATTTTGAATTATTAAATAGGTATGGAAAAGGAAACTAAATTATTTTAAAAAGATGAATAAGTATTTTCAAATTTATCTTGTGAAGACTTAGATATACAACTATGAAATTACAATATTGAGAGCAGCTCAAAATATTAATGTAAGAACAGATCAATGTTATCAATAACACAGTGAAAGGATGGGGAGGGGGTCTGTTATTTTGCTTTAGCTTCTGTATAACTATCTCTCTCGGGTTACTTAGATTACTCAAGAAGAAGGGGGGATGATTTTCATACATATTCAACTTCTTCTCCAGAACCACTGAACAGATTTTCGTTAAACTTGGTAGGAAAGAAGAAATCATGGTCCCCTACAAGTATTGTTGTTTTTAGCTCACCTGAGCGAAGCTCAAGTGAGCTATTGTCATAGCGCGTCGTCCGTCCATCGTCCGTCCGTCCGACGTAAACTTTTAACATTTTCGATATCTTTTCGGCAACCGCTGCACAGAATTTCACGAAATTTCACAGGAAGCAAGTACTCAATGCCCTCTATCAAATTTGTGTTTTTCAAGCCGATCGGAAATCCAAGATGGCCGCCACAGGCTCTGATTGGCTGACACATTTTTGACTTCTCTTCTGAAACTGCGTCACAGAATTTCATGAAACTTCACAGGAAGCAAGTACTCAATGCCCTCTACCAAGTTTGTGTTTTTTGAGCCGATCGGAAATCCAAGATGGCCGCCACAGGCTCTGATTGGCTGACACATTTTTGACTTCTCCTCCGAAACTGCTGCACAGAATTTCATGAAACTTCACAGGAAGCAAGTACTCAATGCCTTCTACCAAGTTTGTGTTTTTGGAGCCGATTGAAATCCAAGATGGCCGCCACAGGCTCTAATTGGCTGACACATTCTCGACTTCTCCTCTGAAACCGCTGTACAGAATTTCATGAAACTTCACGGGAAGCAACTACTCAATGCCCTCTACCAAATTGTGTTTTTCAAGCCAATCGGAAATCCAAGATGGCTGCCACAGGCTCTGATTGGCTGACACATTTTCAACTTCTCTTCTATAACCACTGCACAGAATATCATGAAACTTCACAGGAAGCAAGTACTCAATGCCCTCTACTAAGTTTGTGTTTTTCGAGCCAATCGGAAATCCAAGATGGCTGCCACAGACTCTGATTGACTGACACATTTTCGACTTCTCCTCTCAAACGGCTGCATAGAATTTCACAAACCTTCACAGGAAGCAAGTACTGATTGCTCTCTACCAAGTTTGTGTTTTTCGAGCTGATCAGAAATCCAAGATGGCCGCCACAGGCTCTGATTGGCTGACAAATTTTCGACTTCTCCTCTGAAACCGCTGCGCAGAATTTCATGAAACTTCACAGGATGCAAGTACTCATACCCTCTATCAAGTTTGCGTTTTTGGAGCCTATCGGAAATTCAAGATGGCCGCCACAGGCTCTGATTGGCTGACAAATTTTCAACTTCTCCTCTAAAACTGCTTCACTGAATTTCTTGAAACTTCACAGGACGCAAGTACTAATTGCCCTCTACTTAGTTTGTGTTTTTCGAGCCGATTGGAAATCCAAGATGTCCTCTATAGGCTCTATTTGAATGACACATTTTTGACTTATCCTCTTAAACTACTGCACAGAATGTCACTGAACTTTACAGGAAGTAACTTGTACACCTTGTCCTTCTCAAAGCTTCACTAAAAGCGATTTCCTTCAGGTCTTGACTTTGTTTGAAAACATACATACAGTCTCCTCAGGTGAGCGATGTGGCCCCCTTGGGCCTCTTGTTTAGTGCTATAAATAGACAGACCCCGTTTCCATGGCAACCGGAATATTTATTTTCAAAAAATTGTTATTTTTGTATTCAGGGCATTATACATACCATTTATAGAGAAAATCATGAAAATCCATGACATGCTGTTTCCAAAATATTTTGGTCCTTACAGAGAATTGATATCAAATCATCACGTTATTGAGTAAGATGCTAAGCTATTTGGTGGCTATACTATGTTTTTGAGTGGTTTTGTTATAATAAAAGATCAAACTATCACATTATTGAGTGGTAATGCTAAGTTATTGGGTAGCTATGCTGTGTTATTGAGCGGTTTTGCTATGATAAGGATCAAATCATTACGTTATTTTGAGGTTATGCTAAGTTATTGGGTAGCTTTGCGGTGTTATTTTAAATTTTTGTTAAAGCAAATGTTCAAACCATTACGTTATTGGTTGGTTATGCTGTATTATTAAGTGATTTTGATATAGTAAAGGGTCTAACAACCACTTTATTGAGGGGTTTTGCTACGTCATTGAGTGTTTACACTGTATAATTAAGTGGTTCCTATGTAATAAAGGATCACACGACTATGTTATTCTGTGGTTTTGCTATGTTATCAAGTGATTATACTGTATTATTAATTTGTGTATATATAATGAAGGGTTAAAAGACCATAATTGAGTGGTTGTGCTATGTTATTGGTTGGTTATACTTTTTTTTATTGAGTTGCTATGTTACGTTATTGGGTTGTCATACCGTGTTATTCACGATTCATTGAGTGTTTTT
This sequence comes from Pinctada imbricata, assembly GCA_033119305.1. Taxonomy (NCBI): domain Eukaryota; kingdom Metazoa; phylum Mollusca; class Bivalvia; order Pterioida; family Pteriidae; genus Pinctada; species Pinctada imbricata. The sequence goes on from VSWD01000010.1 coordinate 102,121,009, forward strand.
GCAATGTTTTTCTGTGGTTATGGTATAAATTTCTATATTTCTTACTTTTTTGTTTTCTAATTTGATACTCTTATGATATGTATTACTTATATATAATATATTACAATATATATATTAATATATATTACAACAAATATAAATTATATTTGAAATATTTCTTAGAAATCTGTAATTTTAGTATAAAAACCGACATTTTTACCCAAAATAGCAGAAAAAAGTAGTATTTTTGCTTCTTATACAAACATCGATCTTAGAACTATGAAAATACATCTGCATATACGTTTCATTTATAGATTATAGGAACTGTTAGCTTTTTATAGATGATATCCAGATATCTGTTGTTTTTTACTGAAAAATACGGTTTTTGCCCCAAAATTACCAAAATTACGTATATCATGTTTTGTAAACATTTATTACATAAGAAAAACATAAAAATACACTAGAAAACAGATTCAGATATTCGATTTTATAAGTAGTAAATATCTTATAATTAGTATACAAAAATCAGCTTATCTTACTTAAAATAGCCATTTTTCTGTAAAAACATCAATTTAGAAGCAATTGAACTAAAAAATTTGAGCCAAATATTATGTCAATGGAGAGAGAATACTTTGTATGTATTTATTATATGCTCTTATAACGATCATAGATAAAACTATAGAGTTTAGGAGCAAAAACTGAATGAAAAGTGTCGATTTTTATATATTTTCAAGCATTTTTATTTCAATTCATGAATATGCAAATTGATTATTTTGCATATTATTACGTGATTAATAGATCAACATTTCCTCGTTATAGTGATACCAGTTACAGACGTTTAGCTCAACATTTGGCCAAGATATGGCTGTTTTACTTGACAAAGAGTGCTTTCGTGACTTTAGTTGGGGGTTGCCATGGAAACGGTCGAAAAACACATAGCCTAAATGAGTTTATTTTTGAGTACATCCTGAAAACCGATTCTGTAGACCCTAAGGAACATTATGGTACCCGTGAAATAAGTACTCAAGGGGGTGCATGGGGGTCCCCACCGGCTCCCCAACTACAAGTTTACAATATTATTTCAATGTCATCATTAAATACATATTGAGACAATTTACAACAAAATGTTAAATACATAGTCAAATGAAATCGATATGTACAACGATGCGCAGTACTTAAAGCTCATTACCTTCAAAATATTACACATGTACTTTATAATGGTTTGTGAAGAAAAATATGATTGGTTGTTAGGTGTTGGTGATTGGCTAATTTTGATCAGTTGCATGGGGAAATTCCACTAAATTCGTTCAAATCCAACAAATCAACACCCGCTTATCTGTTATGTAAAATTAAATTGTCGACTAATACGAGAGTTGTCCCAGAAAAACGTAGACATTGCTCACAATTCCTTTATTTAGCATTAAATCTGAAGAAGATTTTCCAAGATGTAAATGGGACGCCTTAAAAGGTAATAGTGTTGAAATGTGTCATTAGTATTAAATATGAAGTGCATTATAAGCAGATCGATTGGACAGTACCGGAGCAGTAGGAAATGTTCATTAAAACCAGATGAAATTTAAACGTCTTCAAATTTATTAGCATCATTTAAGATCACATATATTTACAGCATGGACCAGACATTCAAAGTTCGGGTGTTTAACCTTCGTCAGTGATCCTTAATCTAAACAATGTAATATGGCCAAAATCTGTAATGATTATGTCCTACATACACAGAAAGACGTAGCAAGATGACTTGGATATGATGCTACCGGACCCAAATTTCGGAAATATGAGAATATTTTGAAATCAAAAATTTCAAAATGCGTTTGAAGAAACGACCAACCGAAATTGATCGAACTTGGCTACATGTGCCCTCGGGGACTCTTGGTCCACCAGCAGTGACACTCACCAAGTGGTACAAATACTTATCAATGCTCACAAATGAAGTGATATTCACCAAGTGGTACAAATACTTATCAGTACTCACCAATGAAGTGACATTCACCAAGTGGTACAAATACTTATCAGTACTCACCAATGAAGTGACACTCAGCAAGTGGTACAAATACTTATCAGTACTCACCAATGAAGTGACACTCACCAAGTGGTACAAATACTTTTCAATGCTCACATATGAAGTGATACTCACCAAGTGGTACAAATACTTATCAATGCTCACCAATGAAGTGACACTTACCAAGTGGTACAAATACTTATCAGAACTCACAAATGAAGTGATACTCACCAAGTGGTACAAATACTTATCAATGCTCACCAATAAAGTGACACTCACCAAGTGGTACAAATACTTCTCAATGCTAACCAATGAAGTGACACTCACCAAGTGGTACAAATACTTATCAATGCTCACCAATGAAGTGACACTCACCAAGTGGTACAAATACTTATCAATGCTCACCAATGAAGTGACACTCACCAAGTGGTACAAATACTTATCAATGCTCACCAATGAAGTGACACTCACCAAGTGGTACAAATACTTATCAGTACTCACCAAGTGGTACAAATACTTATCAATGTATGTATGAATAGTATAAAAGCGTATTCAACAGAAAGTACTGATTTTTGCGATTACATACAAACTATATTGTCATAGTAGAGCGTAGTAGAGCGACCAATTTAAAAAAAGAAGCTTAGTTTTCCAGATTAATCAACATACCGAACACAGGCTTTATTTTAGTCTGAACTTTTAGTTGAATACCCAAGAATATATCATGGTCAGATTATGCTTTTTTTTCAATTGGTGAAAAGTAATAAAATCGTGAAAAATTTACATGAAATATTTAGCGTTTTGCCCTCTCTATTCCTATATTTGTTTTTGTATAGAAAGTCGTTGCAATCAATGCATTATACATGTATATGTAAATATGTTATATCATTGTTATAGCATTGTGTTAGAGGAAGAATATTTTCTATTTTCTCGAAAAATTGCAGTTTTATGCAAATTCTGTGAAATATGAAAAATCCGTGTTGATATCTTCTCTACGAGCCGCAAGACTGATTTTTGTCTCGCAACATATCTACAAACATATGTTTATTATTTCTTCTGCCCTTTTATCGATGATTTTTTTAAAGGCTTATAAATAAATATAGAAAACTAAATTGCGTATATACGTTTGAGTTAAGCGACATTTCTCAAAAAAGATTCCGTAGATGAAGATTCGGTCGACCAATTATTAGTTTTTTATCAAATCTTACATATCAACCAGTATCTATACATATTATTTGATAAAAGGTCATTACAGAACATGGAATTACATTATACTGATCATACTGTATAGCAATTCATAAAAAGTACATCTTTTTGACGTGTCATAATTAGACCGTGTAAAGAGACCCGATCGTGACATGTTGAAGTGGAAACACGTGAATTGAAGAAACGTGCATTAAATTGTGTTATAAACATATAAAAAGTAGCTTTTGACGTTAATCTTTGTATTACAGAGATGGGAACATACATTGCACATTGGTCCGAGTTTGGACTTTTCGTTTTCTTTGCTTTAAACATTAGGTTATGCCATAGGATAACGTTGTGCAATTTATCCCGTTTAGAATCCGCACTTACTCTCAGTTCAGATTTGTAACTGTTACAAAATAAAGTGGATGCTGTAATTTCATGATAAACTGAATCACAGAACCCCTTTGATGCCTCCAGGAGATCCAATTGAACGTCCCCAAGGGTCTAAGAGGGTTGGATGGCTTTACTTCTTGGTGCTGATGCTGTACATAGCAAAAACACCATATTGCCATACGTAATCAGGCCTTGAAACTCGTGAAAATCTTTGGTTGTCATTCGGGCAACCTGCTTTGAACATCAGGTTGCCCGAAACCATTTTTACTTGCCCGAAATCATTGAACTGAAAAAATAAGCTGTCATTCTTTATTTCTGCTAATTTGAACATTTTACATAAATTCCATTTCTTTTTCAACAAATTCCTCATTTGACTCATCATGTTTGTGTGCCTCAGCTAGAGGACTCTTGAATCTTTACAGATTCCAATCTCAATGATTTACATCGTTTGACAAACTTCGCTTTTAGTTTTACTTTGCCACTCTCATAATTTACAAATCATTGAGGGCGCATCACCTTCATTGTCCCTAAACTCCAGCCAAGGCCGATTCGTTTTCCAGGTCTCTTTCATAGTCCCTTTTTGTTTTCTTTTTAGGTTGTTCAACACCTTGTATAAATATCCACTTCGCTGTTAAAAAACGATTTAACATGCAGGAAATCTACAATTGTATTATAAAATTCGGGCTGATAACGGACCGTCGTACGGAAACTTTAAACCGATCATGAAGTCTACTATCTGAAAACTCCTAGTTTTTCTGATTCTGACTTAAAGCAAAGATGATTTAAACTTTTTATTCATTATTTCATCGAGGTAAGCATACATTGAATGTCTGAAAATAGGTCGTCAGTCGGACGAATTGGTCTCAATTCTAGGTCGTCCCACAGGTACATAGGTTGTTTTTGACGATCGGACGACCGCGAATTTCGAGCCCTGCGTAATATTTGTAACTTAATTGGGTAGTTCCTGCATTTATTACGACCACATACTTCTACAATACAACAAGTAGTAAGCTATATAACGAAGAGGAAAAGTGTGTGCTGTAGCCTGTTGACAACTGAAAGTTCGCCGCGACAGTAGCTTAGAGTGTTGCGCGTCAATAACCGTATTTGATAACGAGCTCCGAATAAATAAATAAAATAATTGAAAAAGTGTGAAAAGTATAACGTTAAGAATTTTAAGTGTGAAGTTACCAAAAAGAAACTATAGCGGAGTAGAAAATGTTACTAAGATAATGCGTTAATCGTGGACTGACTCCTTTTTAGATAAGAAATAAAAACATCAGAAATGTCTTTGGAAATGTTCACAGAGTATTTGTAAATGCACAAGAGATTTGCGAAGAATCGACAGACAAAATCCAGACAGTTAATTGATCCAGAAACGCCATTGATGAAATCCAGCGTCGAACAGTAAATGAAATAGTAGAGAGGGTCCAGATAAATAAAATTTACTGTGCAGAGAATCTTGTTATATATATTATATTTATATTATATATGAATCGCGTGCCTGCGCGATGAGAACTGAGTCTTTTATCAATATATTAGACTTTATCAAAATATGAGGTGTATTTATGAGTTGCTAATTAGGTAGGCATATGATCATGATATTCTAAGCCACAGTCCAATCCATAACGTAAGATATCGTGCGCCGCTGGATGTCATCCTATGTCTTTATTTATTTCATACAAATGTTACTATGAAAGATAAATTATTGATTTTTCCTACACAGAAGCTGATTCGGTTTGTATGTCAAATTTATCAATGCAAAGTTTATAAAAATACATACCTCAACAACGTTCTTATTACTGATATCTACGATTTTCTGGGACAACCCTCGTACACTGTAATAAAACTTGAATGGCAGGTACATGAACTGCAAAGTCTAATATGATAATGTGCATGATATAAATGATTTTATGGCGGTTTTAAATGTCATGCATCATCGATAACGTCGAAATGATTAAAACTGCAGAGTTCAAAATTTTGAAAAGTTGTATAATTAGCTCAAATCATTTCGGATTTTTTAAAACTTCGTAGAGTCCATTATAAACCGATCAGTTTATCAAACGTTTATACTTACTTGCAGTTTAATTGCACTTTTCCGAAGAAGGGAGAGAACAAACTATACCTTTGCCGTATTGGTGTTGACTAGAGATAAATACTTATTTCATTTCCTTCTCATGAATAACAATGTATCATTGCATGTCTGAAAGTTTTGTGTGTTACTGGCACTGACTTTAGGCGATTTTCTCCATATTCTCAAGAAAGAAGTTTTCCAATAACTAAGCTATTTATGTTAAATTTTCGTTGCCCTGATGGTTACTGCTATATTAAAATAATGTGTTTTGTTTTGATACTACTAGAGCAAAGGCAATAGTATCTACATTTCTGATATTGGAAATCTTCAACACATAAGGTCGTGTTTTTCCCTTTAGAAAGAAAAACGTATTACATCTTATTTCTTCTTCTGAATTTTTCAGACTCTTTTTCACAAGGAGTCGGCAGTGGGAGGTAAGGCTTATTTGTGTTCATCTAAGTCATTACGTTTGCACTTTGAATAATTTAACGCTATTGGCTTTTGTCCGAATAGACATGCTTTCTTAATTACTTCGATCAATCCAAGGGAATTGGTTTTGACTTCATAATAAAACGATTTAGTCTTCATTATTAAGATCACGTTTTGGTATTGAAGAAAAGGGATAAGTTAGTCATACAACCGAAATATCTAATCAACATAATCAATCATTACCCTCAAAGGCACGTCAGAATTGTACATGTATAACTAGGAATTATCTAAGACCTGTATCGCTCAACTGTAAAACAATATATTTTACCAGTATTAGCAGACAGACAGAAAACATGATTTGGTTTTCTTGATCAACAATACAGCTGTTTGAACATGAACAAGCCTCGTGTACTGCTTCAGTATTAGACAAAACATTTTATTTGACCTTTAAGACTTTCATTTGACCTTGAAGACAATCTGAGAGACAGACGGTTTCAGCTTGAATTTTCCACTATCTTTGCTCCAATTCCATATCAATAAGAAAGACTTCACTGATTTATCATTCAATATTCAATACATTTTATTAACAACACATTTTTGAATTATGATTTTAAGCACCCCTTTCCCCCGAATTTGCATAATTTTGTCTTGGCAAATAGGTAATGTGCAAAATTATCTCCAAATTGCAAACATATTTTACAATGTAAATTACATATGTGCGTTGAGGCCTAAATAGTCATAGGCAAACAACACAACATTGCCTAATGTACAAATAATCCAAAAATTCAAAATTCAATGACAGATATAATTATGCAAATTTAGTCATTCCAATAATCGGCAATGACAAATTTGCATTCACCTCCTTTTAAAGAAAATTATATACCCATACTCAAATTGAGTAACAATTCAATCAAAGATCAAAGATAAATCAAATGCAAGTTGCACAAATTGAGATTCCAGTAATCGGCAATCTGATACAAATATGTATATTCAAGTTCAATGTCAAATATGTATATTCAATATCAGATATATCAATTATGTTTCGATGCTTGGGCGCGCAATCGTCTACGAATTCTTCAGTCACAAAAATATTTAACAAGGTTGCCTGGTCACTTCTGTTGTTTCCTCTTCCGGTGCCAATATCGTAACTCGTGCCGTGTCCTACCGATTCATATGTAAAGATATCTCTTGAATTTGAATCGTTGTTTCTATAATAATTCGGATATCAGATTCAATGTGAATGTATCGGCAACTGGTCTCAATGGCGGATTTCTGTAATGAGGCTTTCTCCTCAGAACCATTGTCACAGAGAGTAATCAATCGGGAACTACCTGCAAAATAATTTCAAAAGCAGTATCCAAGTTCGTCTAAACCATCACTGATATTCTAAGGGATGGGTGGGAGCGAATTTTGGTGAATTATTGGTGAATTATTTGCGCCTTACGCTATGAGAATTTGTTTTTTTCAAAAGAGGAAGAACCAATATAACTTTAAACGTAAGCCGGGCATTTCGCTCCGGAAAGAGATGAAATGGATTTAATTTCGTAGCTTTTTAACCATCCATGAAAATAACGAAATTAAATCCCTAACGAAAATAAATGATTTTACAGTAAAATCAATTTTCGGTTCGTATCTTGGACCTCGTCGAGGTCTGCATTTAGGATAGATTGAGAGAGCAATGTTGTGATTAGGTACCTTACCCACAGATACATAGTGTGCGCTTTACATGCGTTGGTGATACATTTCGTAGAATTTTGTTTATCGTTTACAAAATATTTCCCAGTATTATATTTTTTCATCTGATGCATTCTTTAGTGAATAATGATTGTACCTATAGTTTTCTCTTATGCTGCTATAATAATTTGTCAATTCTATATCAGCTTACATGGTAATGATCAAAATGCAAGAAAACAGATGGACATGCAAATGTTCCGATCAGAGCAAGGTAAGAACAATTTTATGTAATGATTCTTTTTTTCATATAAAGGACTCAATATCATAGAAAAGGGCATATCAAGATAAGAAAAATAAAGTTTTCAAATTAAAGGGGATCTTTTACAACACTAGGTTGTAGCACACACAGCAAATTTAAACCTCAAAATACTAAAAGCAAAAACACACAGCAGACACGCACTGAAAGAGACGCAAAATGCATAAGGAACACATAAATCACATAGAAGCATATAAAAACAAATGACCAGACATAAACCAACGAGACCAATGGGCAATCGGTGCCGACATAAGGCGAATATCTGTCATGACAGAGGCAGACAGTGTGGTTATCCGAATTTTGTGGGCATAACTCCCCCCCCCCCCACTTTCCCAAGATGTCTCGTTTAACAAACAAATATGGTGTAGCGCGTTGATGCAAAAGTTTTCTGTCCAGTTTTTCGGGTGATACCTGCATCAACATGAAAAGAAATATAAGATTCATTTCTAATCATTTTATTATCATCTTTTTGTGTAAAACAGACTGTTTTCTTGGATCTAAAAACAATCAATCACCGCAGTACATTTAGTTAGTCGGAGGTTTCGCAGTGATACGTCTGCCAAAGCAAGTTATGGCAGCCGCCATGATCCAAACAACAAACGATCGTCTCTCTGTATCTTCGGAATAAGGACCAGATTGAGCAAATTCTACTTGCACTGTTAATTTTTGAGAAGTAGAAAAGAAATGGTACCCTTTGAATGATAAGTCAACATCAACAAATTGTATTTTCAGGAACGAGTTCATTCGTGTTTGAGGGAACCCCTGGTTCTTAGAATAGTGCTTTAAATAGACTTCCGTGGAAAATTGTGTTGATCGATGTATTAACAAAATTTCTCGACCAATCAGAATCTTCGTTTCTTGAAAATGACAAAGGAAATTAATTGATTAAATAAGGGGAATAAGAAGAAACACAAATACACACCATCAGCAACCAAAACATACAAAACATGAATATGAATAACAATACAGTCATATATTTGTGATATCCATCTGCGGTGGCCTTCTGCTAGAAGAGTAGGCAGACGCACGTTTGCACACGAAAACGTCCACATCGATTAACAAACAAATAAATAGAAATAAACAGAGGATGATTATGATATGACTACTGTTTAGAATGTTACATATTCAAACTATGCAAATTAATAATATTATTTAAGAACAGATCAATTTGCAGCATTGATCAGACATGTAGTTTTCGGTTGCTTAACCCTTATCATTGATCCTCAATTCAAAAAAGGAAATTGTGAAAGAATTTGAGACTTTTTGAAATATTTCAAAATACACAGAAACACGTAAATGTAGCAGGATTTGTGAGGTATGATGTCACAGGACTCACTTTTCAGAAATATCGAGAAAATTTGATAAACTGAAATAGTCCAGAGACACTCCAGAAGGCAACTTTTACATTTGTCAAAATTGTCTCAAGTCCACACAGGTTTTCGCCAAAGCCCGAGCTTCCACTGTCTAGAATGTAGCAGTGAATGAGCTACGATCAGAGGCGAATGAACAAGCGTGTCACATTCTTGTATGTTTTCGTTTTTTTCTCAAATTGTAGGTTCTGCTGATATTATCGTCAGGATCTTGTTAAACTCATTTATTTCACACTTATGCCCTTAGCCATGTGGTGCTCTATTGTGGGTGCTGGTAAGATTATCGTCAGGATCTTCTTTAACTCATTTATGTCAAACTTATATGTAATCTTCCTAGTCTTAATTCACACTCTACTCCATCTGCAGGCTCTACATTTAACAACAAATACAGAGGGTTCTCATTAATTACCAAGTGTAAATTAAAGAAATGATCTATGTGTCAGCTATTGAAATGTGATTCCACTATTACATCTAGCGTTAATGGACAGAATTACAACATTGAGATTGATAGCGACATTGACTGATCTAAACAGGATGTCATTTACTTAATAACCTGAAACGCCAGGGGATGTGGTGCACAATACGTTGGCGAAACAGGTTAGCTATGGACAAGGAAATATTTCTTCCGCCTCCAACAACATCAACGTATTTTCAATCCTCCCTAACGCTAAAGGCAAACACATGTCGAACGGGAAAAGACGAAATAGAAAACTTAGAAAAATATCTAGAAAAAATAGCACACTCAACGATTTTCTTATATTAGGACGCAATGCCGGCAGACACGAACTATTACATGCTCTGTCGACCATTCCTGTGCTTCAACTAAAAGCTATCTTGGATTAAGCAGAGGTTGCATTCTTAAAGCTGAAAGCCTACATTAAAAACTTTGATGAATAGTTATTTTTTTTGGGACGGAGATTGTTAGATATAGACTCTAACAATCTCCGTCCCACAGCATAGAAATAAGCTATAGCGACCCTCCACACCTGCTGGCGTATGCATACTTATGAAGGTACGACCTAAAATCCAGGGACATCGCTACAGCGCCGGTATATAAGACGAGCTTCGAACTCGTCCACCGTGACATTCAGTGATTAGAAGTCTGGGAGTAAATAAATGTAACACCTGAAATGAGAAATGAAGTAATTTGATGAAATAATAAATAATTGAGTTCAAAAGCAGGCATTTATATCTAAAACTTTGAATAACGAAGAAAAGAATATATTTATTACATACACTTAAAACCCCCTCCCCTCCCCACCTTATACCACGTGTATAAAGTCAGTATGAACGCCAATGTACAAACCTCTATATGCTGCAAATATATACCTACGTTGAAATATAAACAAAGAATATATGAAAATACCCCATCTCTGTTAAGCCCCCCCCCCCCCTGCAAAACACACAATTCTTCAATAGCCCTTCAATTCGTTTCTATTTGGATGTCCAATACTAGTTTTGAATTCGGCCGTTTCGTCTGAAATAGTTAAATAAAAACAAAACCTGAAATGTGTGCCCATTAATTGTTATATCTTACCTCTAGAAAATGAATTTACTAGATTCCATGTCAGCCTTCCTGTATACAAGACGAAAATCATCACTTCCGGTATAACTCACAATTTGAGAGTGTTTGTTTGCATAAAATAGAATTACAACGTCTCGTTCACTACATTTTCGAGGTTGAAGAAACCCTCCCGCCTTTTCCTTTCGCCTTATTCTCGGTGAATTTAGTTAGTAATTCAAATATATAGGATATACAGTAAATTGTGACATACAAATGCAGCTAAGAATTGATAATTTAAGATTATCTTTTGTTGATTCGTAGTACTAATGGTAATCTCTTCACATAAATAGAAAGGATGAATTAATGATGTCGAATTTAATAATACAATTTTAATTTTCTTTCCTCAAGATTTTTATTTTTCAATTTTATCTGACATACATGTATTACATATTTTACATGATTGCATTTTGTTTTCATTTTTTATTCAAGAAATACAGATGATACAGATGATAAATAAATGTATATATCTAAAATAGGGGAAAGATGGTAAGGGTCTTTCTAATGCTCATTCATCAATGGACGAATCCAGATTTTTTTCTAGGGGCTCCTAGCCATTTGAGGAAGGGATGTTCTAGCTATTGTTTTTGAAAAAAAAATATTAAGAAGAAAATTATCATTTTGGCAAAAAACTATATTCATCTGTGCTCATTGGGCCCCTGCGTTGTGCTGTGTTGTTTGCGTGGTCACCTTACAGTGGGGAAGTTATCTTACACAACAATTGTGCGTTCTTCGAGACCTTTGGGTAACCGGAAAAGTGGGAGGGTTGTGCGCACGTAATCCAGGATAATCACACCATCTGTTACTAACGTGGCTGATGGCCGTTCGAAGTCGGCACCGATTGCCTATGGGTCTCGTTGGTTTATGTGTTGTCTTTTTAGTTCGATGTGTGATGTCTCGTTTGCTGTTCCTTGTCTCTTGCTGTATGTGTCTTCTCTGTGTTTTCAATTGGGGTATTTGGGATGTAACTGCTGGTGCTGCAATCGAGTGTTTTTGGAGATCCCCTCCCTCCTTATGCCCTTTGCCTTATAGAACTCCTAAAAAAGTTCCCCGCGAGGGGTTTGACAGTAAGTGTTTTGAATATTTTCCCTGACATTGTCGCCATAGCACTTTCTTTATAGGCGTTATCTCAGACAGTGCATGTATTTTGCATGTTGTTCTAATTTTCTTGTGTGAACATCGACGGCGGGTGCGGCTAGCCAAAAGGTGATGCTTTCTCCTCCCGGGCACCTGGTCTCACCTCTAGGTTACTGGCGGTCCAGTTTGATGCTCTATTGTGGTTGCTGTTGAGATTATCGTCAGGATCTTCGTTAACTCTTTCAATTTTTTGTTGGCGCGGTAGACGCACGATGGCGCTGAAAATGCAACAAAAATATGCTACAAATCCGCTATGATATTAATGCGAGTGTGATACGAATAGAGAGGAATAGAACACGAAAAAAATACACTGAGGAGTGTGAGAGGCGAATGTAGGAGATTTAGACACGACTCGAAGCCGATAGCGCTGCGATGCAAGAGATTGAGATACGAATTTCACCCGATGCGTTGCGAACATGACAAGAATGTGACAAGAATTAAACCAAAATGATTTGTCTGAAATGACATATTAGGAGCATCAATACGTAATGGTTGACTTTGATATCTTTCCAGGTTGTTTTCTCTTTTGGGGCAAGATATTGTTCCGCACACTTTTTCATCAACTCGATATTATTATTCCTGACACTGCTGTGTGTTATTGTAGTACTATCGTTACAATCTCGTGTCACTTTCATGTCAAGATCGTGACTGATTTGCGTTGGATTTTTTTTTTTGCTATTGTTTTTCATTCGTGTCGCATTCTTTTCACGATCGCATTACATTTGTGTCAGATTCTTTCTTGTCGGAGCTCTATCGTGTCTCATTTTCTTCTAACCCGGGAAGAAGAATACACGCGGATGTGAGGAGAACGCGCTGCGAATCAAGGAGAATGCACCGTGAATCGGCCGTGAGTGTGAGGCAAATGAAAGTTCAAAATCAAATTTTAACACAGTTTGAATCATTCACGTCGTTGGCGCGAAAAGAGGCGAATGCAGGAGACTATGACACGATTGTGACAATATGAGAAAATAATACCCGCATTTGAGAGGGGTATGCGATACGATTTTAAGAAAAATCACCTAATCGCAGCTCTATCGCCTCTGCTTTCGCGATAGTGGAAGTCCCGCTTAAAACCGGGCTTCTATCGTCGCTTATATAAAGGAGAATGAGCTACGACCAGATGCGAATGAACAATCGTGTCAAATTCTTGTCTGTTCTCATGAAGTATTTCTTGGGGCGATAGGCACACAATAGCATCGCGAATGAAACAAAGAACGCTACGAGGCAGCTACGATAGTGAGGCGAGTGTAATAAGAATAGAAAAGAATGTGACACGAATGTGTCATGATAAAAAGACATTGAGGCGAATTAGAGGCGAGTGTAGAAAATTGAGATACGACTTTAACATGTTTAAGCCGATATCGCTGCGTCGCAGGAGACTGGGACACGACTTCAACCCGATAGCGCTGCGATCATGACAAATATGTGACAAAAATAAAACCAAAATCATTTGATATGTCCAGTCGCATCAATACCATTGGTTGGCATTGTTCTCTTTCCAGGTGGTTTTCTCTTTGAAGTCATTGTCAAACGTTTCAAAATATTAATTCGTACACTTTTACATCAACTATGTGACAATTATTCTTGTCACTGCCGTGTATGTATGTAGTACTATCGTGCCAATCCATGTCATTATCGTGACCGATTCCCGTTGTTTTTTTTTTCAGTAGCCTCACATTTTGGTGCCTTCGCCTTACATGTGTAGCATTTTACCTTCTCGGGGCTCTATCTTGGCTCATTCTCCTCCACATTGGGAACAAGAATGCATTTTAATCTAAGAAGAACACTCTGCGAATGGAGGAGTATACTTCAGCATAAGCACGATTAATTATAAAAGGCCACCTGTGTGCTTGATTTTATCCATAAATTATCGGGGAAAGCTCTTGAACCTCACCAACTAGAGAGGGACATAGTTGCATACTCTCTCCCGCTCGCCCGTTCGGGTCTGGCAAATCATGTACCATTAAAGAGTCTCCCCCTTTCGGCTGTTGGTGTTCTGGGTCCACCCTTTCTATATATCTCCACAATGAAGATACCCTAGCTACGCCTTTGTCCGCTATGTAATATACACTTGAAACTTAATGAAGTTGTATCAAATTATTTTTTTTTTGTGTTCTTAAAATGGAAAAAGAAAATAAACAGGCCAACTGACCTAATAAACACCTTGTCCATGAGAGTAGTTAAAATGTTGGTTTTTAACCACTTTCTGTCCGATTTTTCTGCCGGAAAGAATTTTTGTATCGAGCCTCATCGATGTGACATGAATGTTTCTTTGCTATTTTCTACACTTGTCATTTTATCATGAAATATCATATTTATTAAAGAAAGACAGCATCCGAGCACCATCCTTTCGATGCTCTTTGATCTTAGGCCCAATCTTTATTATGCTACACTGAAATTCACAGCCATGAGCTCTCTTCATTCTGAAATCAATGTAGAGGATTAAAAAAAAAACAACAAGTTAGCTTGAAGTACCAGTGTTGAGATGTTACTATCCGAAATACGAGTACAATAAAATTGGTTTTAAATGTTTGGGTATTTTTTTTCAAGAAAATCGCGAGTTAGAAAACTTCAATTTTCTAAAGTATGCATACCAGTCCTGGTATCTTGATATACTTATAATTACATTGTTATACTATTCTAGCACCACTTAGCTTTTTGTATATTTCAAGAAAAGACACAAACAAAAGTATTAATTTGGTGCATGGAAACGTGTTTGGAATTTTCTTCCAAAAGGTATAGAGTTGGAACCCTTCGACATTATTTTATTGCAAAACATCTTTATAAGTTTGATTATGTACGTAGAATATTCAGGAAGTTTGTTCAGCTTAAATGCCATATTTGAGGCAATATGAAATGTTACTTCCAATATCTGAAATACATGTATTCTCACCGATTTCAATGTGAACGATAACAAAACTGAATGTGATAAATGGGGAATGACCTTAATTATAATGAAGTAGATTGTAATCATAGTTTTTCTTTAAAAAAGTTTTCATTCAATGATATGCCTTCTAAATATGTAATTTATTCTTTTTGAATAAGTAGGGTTTCTTACGCATTTTATTACCATTTGATGTAGGACAGATCAATCGATTAGTGTCTACAACAGTATGGGATGTATTTAAGGGGTCCCTGTAAAGTGAGAAACGAAACAAAAAAGGAACGAAACAAATCGAAACAAATCGAAAGGAAACAGATTGAAACGAAATGAAACAAATCGAAACGAAACGAAACAAAACCAAACCAAACCAAACAGATCGAAACGAAACATAACAAAACATAAAACTTAAAGAACTTAAAACAAACATTAAAGAAGAAACATTGTTGAGAACAAACATTTAAAGATAATATCTGCATGTCCATAACTTCTAGTGGCTAGTTGTTATCTAGAAACATAAATGTTAAATACCATAGATATGTTCTAATGGAATAAGGGAAAGGGGATAAATGACCTTATTGTGAGACCGTAATAAGAATATATATCGGGCAAACAGATTCCAGAAAAAAAATATTATCCCATTTCAAGAAAAATATGCCACCTCCCCTAATTTTTCTTCATAAAGTTTTTTCTACAGAATTGAACAATCCCGTCTCCTCTGTACTAGACTCCTCCCTGCTAAATAATATTTTTCATCCCCCTATGAGGAGGTCATATATCCCCTCCCCAATTTCATCCTCTCTAATACAATAATGTCATAGCATTTACCATACTATTTATGTTTTAAACGTCAACTTTTGCTCTTTCAAGAAATATTCAAGTCACTATATAGAACTGAAATATCAAAAGGCAATAACATACAGATCTCAACTTTACGTAATTGGTCGGCGGCATTTATACCTCTATATGGCTTTTTCTCTAAGTACTTTAAGATATATGTTTTGTTTGGTTTCGTTTTGATCTGTTTGGTTTCGATTTATTTCGTTTCATTTTGATGTGTTTCACTTCGTTTCGTTTCGTTTTTGCTTCGTTTCACACTTTACAGGGAACAATATTTAAGCGTATGATTGCATCGTCACATTGGCTGCTCTTTTTTTCATGAATTTGGAACAGTATCATGAATAACTAAGCATTGTATTACAAAATGTAAGCAGGTAAATATGCTAAGTATCCCGGAGTATTGTATTGAGGAGTTTATTCATATTGTCAATTCTAAACATATTTTATACTTATATATTTTTTCAGCTAGTAAACAGATGCTGTACAGTGTGTTTTCGAATGCAGTTGGGGCATTGGAGCAGCTTGAAGAACGAGAAAGTGGTCAAAAAATGCAACGATCCAATGTTCAATATGCAGACCTATCGAGACGCAGCGACCATGATGTAATGTTTTTCTTATTTGTCGTTTAAGAAATTTATGATTTAATCCGACAGTGTGGGTTAAACGTTTTCAAATTCAATAGCATCATTTAAAAAAGGATAAATTTGCAGTATAGGCCATCATGCACGTTTCGGGTACTTAACTCTCGTCGGGTATTCCAATTTAGAATAAATAATAAAAAAAAAACAATGTAATATGACCAAAGACTGTGTAAGTTATGTCAAAAAATGTACCTATGGACGTAGCAAGATGGGTTGAATATTACGTTAATCAGTACATCATTTTAGCAGTTATAGTTAAGAATTGAATGTTCGATTTTGACAATTTATTTGTGTATGCACAGCGGTTTCTCGCTTCACAAATTATGAAAAACGCAAACTTTGCAATGCGACAAACCCACCTCATTTTCTAATAAGCTTTCAAAAGTGAGAATTCAATTCGTGTAATTTCCAAACCCAAATTAATGCCAAAATTCATCATGATTCTGAATAAATTTGTCAATTTAGTACATCGCGTATGAAAATATTAACTCTGCACGCGAATTACCGTAGTTCACAGACGAAGCAACAAAATATCATGTTTTTTATTTTAAATTTTTTTTTATCATCTCTAGCCTAACATTTACACCATCGTATGGTATGACGTAGCTGTTTAATGACACATTTTGCAGTTCAAGGTCAAGGTCGTAGACATGGCAGTTTGTGCTTGGATAGTACACAAAGGAGTTAAGAGTTAATGTAAACAAATAATCTGTATTAGTTTTCAAATTCATAGAATCATCGAATAACAGATAAATTTGCAGCATGGACCAGACATGCACGTCTCGAGTACTTTCCCTTCATCAGCGATCCTCAATCTAAACAATGTAGTGTGGCGAAACAGTGTGAAATTTATCATGTCCAAAAATGTACCGTAATATGTTGCCAGATTGGTGGAATAAGATGCTGCAGGACCAAAGTTTAAAATGTTTCAAGAAATGTTCATAACAAAAATTTTCGAATGCGTTGAAGAGACGATCAACCAAAGTTGACTGAACTTCGCTACATGTGCCCTCGGGGATTCCTAGTCAACCAGCAGTAACACTCACCAAAGTGGTACAAATGTTAAACGTCTTCAAATTAAATATCATCATTTAAGACCAGATAAATTTGCAACATGGACCAGACATGCACGTTTCGGGTACTTACCACTCTTCAGTGATCCTCAATTTAATATTTGCAGAATTTGGCATGATTGCAATCTATTGATTATATATCAGGATTTCTTCCTAGTTTTAAGTTATTTCATAAGAGACAAGTTAATTGCGAAAACATTGAAACATTAAAATTCAGCTCAATCATCATGATTACATCACGATAGAAATTAAGATTTTCCGCCAATAGACAAGCATACCTTCAATTGTATGTCCCAAAGCAAGGACATGTAACAAATGAGTGAAAGAAGATCCTGACGATAATCTCTCACAATAGAGCACCAAATGGAGCATCGACGGACCCCTAGCAAGCTAGAGGTTGGACAAGTTCAAACTTTTATGGGACATTCCTTTTGACATTACAAATGTACATGCAAAGCATGACTTTGGCAAAGCAAGACGTTTAACATTTGTTACACACACTTGCTCTATATATAATCATTTACTATGTGTTGCAATCCAGACTCATATCATTTCACCACTATTTTCATTAAGAATGTCCAATTTTGGTGGGGAATATCACTAATATAAATTTAGAATGTGTATTTTCGACATTAATTCAGTAAATATAAGTATCTCAACAATTCTTTGATATGTCGAAATGAATAAGAAAACAATGTTTGAAAATCGCAAAAAAATGGAACTAAAACAGCTGATATTACCCCTTCCCCTTTTGCACGTTGACAATCATCACCTAACAGAAATGTTCAGACTTTGATGTTTGATACAAAAACGTTTACATTGAGAATGTTATTAAAAGAGAAATTAAGTTATTTTCTGTTTCTTAATTTCTGCATTTTCTCTCGTTCCTCAAAATTTAAGTAGGGACAGGAAATTATTTAATGAACTGAAACAGTCTAAAAACAGGCGCATAGAAACAAAAAACATGTTATAAACACATCATATTCCAGAAGATCATTGAAACTATCCTATTTTTTCATTACTTAAAATAGTGGTTTCCATCTGAGGACTACCGTATAATAATACGTATTTTTGGTTTAATTATCATCAAAAAACTTATCTTAGAAACATAAAAGAACCGGATGAGAGTAGTTCCGGCCACTTCAGGTATTTCATTATATTCATTTGGGAATAATTACCAAATGTGTTTGTTTATCTGATTATAAGCATTTTGATTGGTCGATCGCATTTATTGGACTTCCGTCATTAGTCCCCTACCGGCTCGCCGGAGGGGACTTATGGTTTCCAGCCCGTTTGTCTGTCCGTCTGTCCGTCTGTCCGTCAATCTGTCACACTTTAGTTTTCCAGACTTTTTTTCGCTGTCGTTGCAGATATTGATCTCATTTTTGGTATGTGAGTTTATCTCAATATATTGAATTTAAAGACGTTTAACATTTGAACTACTTGGTGAGTGTCACTGCTGGTAGACTAAGAATCCCCGAGGGCACATGTAGCCATGTTCGTTCAACTTTGGTTGATCGTCTGTCTCTTCAACGCATTTGAAATTTTCTGTTACAAAATTTCTTGAAATTTCGAAAACGTGGGTCCTGTAGCATTATATCCCAGCCATTCTGCTACGTCTTTTGGTACATTTTTGGACATAATAATTTTCATACTTTTTGGCCATATTACATTGTTTAGACTGAGGGTCACTGACGAGGGTTTAATATCCGAAACGTGCATGTCTGGTCCATGCTGTAAATTAATCAGGTTTTAAATGATTCTATTGAATTTAAAGACGTTTAACATTTGAACTACTTGGTGAGTGTCACTGCTGGTGGACCAAGAGTCCCCGAGGGCACATGTAGCCAAGTTCGATCAACTTTGGTTGATCGTCTGTCTCTTCAACGCATTTGAAATGTTCTGTTACAAAATTTCTTGAAATTTTGAAAATGCGTTTCCTGTAGCATCATATCCCAGCCATTCTGCTACGTCTTTAGGTACATTTTTGGATATAATAATCTTCATTTTTTTTTGGCCATATAACATTACTTAGACTGAGGATCACTGACGATGGTTTAGTACCCGAAACGTGCATGTCTGGTCCATACTGTAAATTTACCAGGTTTTAAATGATGCTATTGAATTTAAAGACCTTAAACGTCATAGAAATCAAGTTCGAGTTTGGTTCCGATTGACCTATTTCTAAAAGAGTTGTGGCCCCTGGACTTAGCAATTTTCATGAAATTCTCAGTTTTCCGGACTTGCCTCGGCTGCTATTGTAGATATTGAAATATTTTTTTATGTGTGATTACATCTTAGTGTTATACAGATCAAGTTTGAGTGTGGTTCCGATTCACATATTTTGACAAGAGTTATGGCCCCTGGACTTAGCAAATTTAATGACATTTTCAGTTCTCCGGACTTTTCTCCCATGGTATTGCAGATATTGAAATCGTTTTTGGTATGTGAATATATATTAGTGTCACACAAATCAAGTTCATGTTTCAGTTTTATTGACCCATTTCTACAGGAGTCAAGGCCTCTGCACTTAGCAAATTTCATAAACTTCTCAGTTTCCAGTCGTTTCATGCCAGTTCTTGTAGATATTGAGCTGATTTTTTGGTATGCAGATACATTATAGTCTGATAAAGAATAAGTTGAAGTTGGGTTTGATTTATTTGTTCTTACAAAAGACATGGCCTCATAGCAAATTTTATTAAACTTTCCTGACCTTTTTCTTAAACACACATTGAACTTATTATTATTATACCCCGCCATAAAATGGTGGGGGTATATGCTGATGCACATGTTCGTCCGTGTGTTAGTCCGTGCGTGTGTGCGTCCGTCACACCTGTGGTTTCCGGACATTTAAAGGAAAACTGTTACAGATAATCAATTAATTTTTCTCGTATAGCTTTTACACCAAGAAATACAGGCCAAGCTCGAATATGGGTCATGTCCCTCAATTGTATGCACTATGCAGAGATATGCCCTTGAAACTTAAATATTGTGGTTTCCGGACATGTAAAGGAAAACCGTTACAGATAATCAATTCATTTATTGGATATAGCTCTACATCAAGAAATACAGGTCATGTTCGAATATGGGACATGTCCCTCAAATATGTGCAGAGTTATGCCCCTTGAAACTTAGAAAGATTCAAACATTTTGTGCGTGCGTCCGTCCCACCTGTGGTTTCCGGACATTTAAAAATGTTAAAGGAAAACTTTTACAGATCATCAATTAATTTTGTGCATATAGCTTTTACACCAAGAAATACAGGCCAAGTTCGAATATATGTCATGTCCCTCAATTGCGTGCAGAGTTATGCCCTGTCTAACTTAGAAAAAATCAAAATATTGTGATTTCCGTACATTTGAAGGACAACCGTTACAGATAATCAGTTCATTTCTTGGATATAGCTTTAACATTAAGAAATACAAGTCAAATTTAAATATGGGTCATGTCCCTTAATTTCATGCAGAGTTATGTCCCTTGAAACTTAGAAAAATTAAAAAAAATGGTTTCCGAACAGTTAAAGCTAAACCGTTACAGATAATCAATTCATTCCTTGGATATAGCTTTTACACCAAGAATTACGGGTCAAGATCGAATATGGGTCATGTTTCTCAATAATGTGCAGAGGTTTGCCCCTTGATGCTAAGAAAAAACCAGTATTTTGTTAATTTCAAAACATCCAAACGAAAACCCTCACAGAGAATCAATTGATTTCTGAAATTTAGATTTTATGCTCAGAAATTTAGGTCAAGAACTTACATGTATAAAGGCTATGTTGCTCAATTTTGTGAGGTGTTGTGTCCCTTGAATCAATGTTTTTCCTGACAATTAAACATGGTAAAGAAAACAATACCTTAGGAAATCAATTCATAGTTATAGATTTTACACCATGTGAAGCAAGACATTTTTAGATATTGGTTATGTTGCTCAAATATGTGTACACTTATGCCCTTTACAACTACCATATGTATAGTCATGGTTTCAGTAGGTTATATGCAACATACGCCCGGCGGGGGTATCATTGATCCTAAGATCCTAAGATCAGCAATAAATTTCACTTTGATGTTGGATTCACGTTTTGGTGTAAGTACAGGTGAAAAGCGAATTGAAGGACAAGGATTAATGCCGGTAGGGGAATTTCTATCGCTTGCGATTCATAAAATTTTTAGATGATAAAATGTCAAAATTTACCAGAACTACTTTCACACTATTGCAAAAGAAATCAAGAATTGTCTAACATGTGTAATAAGCAATACAAATTGTCTCAAATAATCAAAACTTGAAATAGTTTTATGTGTCGGCTTACAAACATCATGGCATTTGCTGTGATTACATCGGTTTATACGCGCATAATGTGAAATCTGCAACAAGCGAACATGAACGCTTTTTATATTGTTGACGGGTTTCCCGCGTTCCTAGGGAAAGTATGATGCAGTAAACCTACTAGAAATGCATAAAAAGCTGTCCTTTATTCGTTTTCACCAAAGTTAATCTAATGCACATGGGTATGGGATGAATAAAGAAAATACAAGCAAAAGCTACAGGGTGACCTGTATACCTTTACAGCGTGGTTTTTCCTCTCACATAAGATCTACAAGTACAAGGAATACTGTATAAAAGTCCGTTTAAATCCCAACAATAGTTGCTTGACGTCATACTTTCAACTGTCATGTCTGGTTCCTTCGATAAACAACGCGTCACAATTTACGTCATAACAGTACAGCAGTAAATGCGAATAAGTAAAACATGCTGAGGTTCTTAAAGAACACAGGTTACTAAAATGTACAAATGGTATTTTAAACCTTATGTGATAGAACTTATCAGTAAACTTAATCCCTATGAGAGCCCCTAATTAACAAGATCAAAACAGCTCGATTATGTTATTAGAAATGGCACTTTACCGAAGTTTTCCGAAGATTGCCAATCTTTAATTAGCTACGCCGTGTGACGTCATTTTTGTGAGTAAACGGGTTTATGGTTAAAGAGCATAGTGTGTACTTTGGTACAATATATAGTCACTATGCTCATATCACAAGCAATATGATCGTTAAAAAGGTGTTTTTGTTTTATTACTCATTTCGAATTTTTGGAGTAAAGAAAAGTATGTTAGATATAACCAGCTTTTCATTGGTGTTATTTACAAATTCGGGGGTTTTTTTTTTCTTATATGTATTTGTACGTCTATTGAGCTAACCCACTATGAAAGTAACATCCCAACTGAGAAGTCGTTGTTTTGACAAATATACGCATGTCAATCAATCGTGCAGGGTAGGTAAATGTCGCGTATTCATTACCTGCCAGGTGTAAAATCATTAAAGCGTGATATGCCCATGCAGTCATTCCAATGAGATATGGGAGAGGGAAGATAAGAATATTTCTATAATAGATTTAATTTTAGACTTAAAATTTTCATAAATTCAAATTATAAACTTGAAATTTTCATTTAAGGAGGCTCAATAATCGTTTGACGTCATCAGATATCGAGTGCAGTACTTTTATATGTGGCCTTTTTATTTTTCGGCCTTCAAACTCCTCCGTAATTCGCTTGTTTCTTGACGGATTTCGACATGTTTGGTATCGATGGAAACAGAAAATTATCGTCTACAATCTGAGTGTAATATATATTTAGTCAAATGTATCGTTTAATCTATATATACAAAAATATCCCGTAGGTGAGACACCCTGGCTAACGCCGTAAACGTATCGTTTTTAGAACGTCATCAGCGGAAATTCAACCGCCTGTTGCCTTTGAACAAATTCAAGAAGGTAAACTTTTAAATTCATGATAAAACAAGATATTTCTTGGAGATTTTAGCGATATCATAGATAATATATTTCAAGTTTGGTTTCTCTAATTATCTTTGGTTTAAAGAATTTTTCTTTAATTTTTGTCAACTTTCGTACTTTGCAACGAGATGTTATCGAATAAAGTTTCCCTATTTGAAAGATTTAAGCGAATGAATTTTAGTTTTAACCCTGCTTTGTTCAAAGATATATCCATTTCACAGATAACTGCACGCATTATCAAGAACGAGGGAGGGGATTGACGTCCACTTACTAACTTTGAACGTCAAAATGTTTAAAAACGCTTCCGTTTACTTTAGTTCTATTTCTCTTATATATCTTTCCGTATCTCTAAATAGATTGATGGAATCAGATATGAAATTTTGAACAAAACATTTTTTAAGCTTTGACTTGAACTTGAACTTTATTGACAAAACTCATTTAACTGACACTAACAAAACATGAAAGGTGAGTTTATAAAAGAAAAGTTCGAATAACGCTTTGTCAAGGATATTTAGAAGTACACATGTTACTTTCCTTTTCTTTGTTTATTTTTTCGACAAATCATATGATAAACTTGTTTATTCTTATTTAATTTCGATGATGAATGATATATTCTTCCTTGTATCAGAATTTGAAACTTTCACTGAATGTTGGGAAATAATAATCTCGACTCGGAGTGTCTGATTTTTAGCTCACCTGAGCTATTGTCATAGCGCGCCGTCCGTCCGTCGTCTGTCGTCCGTCCGGCATAAACCAAGTAGATTTTTACAATATGGAAACGAGGTAAAACGGAATGTCTTGTACTTTTGTTAAAAGATTAGAGTCTGATCTTGAAAAATATGTCAATTATAACAGTTTTTAACAAATATTTTCATCATTATAATGTCAACTAAGGGAACAGGGCATTTTAATTTGACTTGTTGCAAATTGTTACAAAATCGTTACTATGACAACCAAATATTTTAAATCAGAATGAACGACAACATGTACTTTTTATATTACTTTTCGAAGGACAGAGTTTGTCGTTGAGAAATATATAAAAGAAAATAACTTCTGACAAAGACTTCTTATCACTTTGATGTCAAATAAGGGTACTGAGTTCTTTTTTTTTAGATTCTCATTTTGGGGTGGGGGGGTACCCAAAATGTACTTTTCTGGAACAGTTTTAGCATGTTTAGCTATCTCACTCTTTGAAAGCATTATCTATAAAGAAATATACATATTTGATGATATTATTGTGAAAATGATCACAAGAATGGTTTCAATCTGGAATCATTATCAATATATCATGTTTTTTTCTATCGAAATTCATTGCTTTGCGACATATCTCGAGGTTGGTTTACATATGTATATTCAGAGGACCACTGGTCAGTCAAATGGTCGATGATATGTAATCTTGATTACAAATATAAATAATCAGATATCAATGTTAAATAAACAAAATATTTTTTTCTCCTCTGACAAAGAATTCTTGGATTATTGAGCCACCTTAAACTGTATGATAAAACATAATTTAATAATGTAATTATGTAAACTACCTGCTACTGTACATTAAAATCACGCTCTACGGTCAGCGTGCACGTATAACGTACGTTATCACTGCACCCTGTTCACACGGCAGAGATTCTAAAGAGAATTTTTCTCTTTCATGTCTTTATCTTATTTTCGTTTTGATTCAAAGCTAAAAAAGAATTGATTTGCTCTTAATATAATTGTCCCATATACAGAAATTGACATACTAAAAAGCTCAAGTTAGATAAAATCAAGGAATAAAAGAAGATTTTAAAAAATGGATAAAAAACAGGGAAAAAATGAGTCAACATGGAAAAAGGTATGACAAATCTGGGTGGGGGGGATTAATGAAATAATAATAATGAAAAGAATTTCTTTTTTTTAATGCGCAAGAATCCGAATTCCCCTCTCCTCTCCACCAAAAAAAAAAAGTAATGGGGTATTCAACATTCTTTTTTTTTTTCTTAAATAAGGCTAGATAGTCCTGATTTTTGAATATTTTAAAATTACTTGTAAACTATTGTTGAAAAAAACAAAACATATACATATTTATTAAATCGAAAACAAAATAAGACCACTTTTTCCTTCGCTCCGTTTATTCAAAACGTGCTTTCTGATCAATTTAAACACATCTTCACCTTTTTATTTTCTGGGCGACCGTCGTGCATTATAATTGATTTTATATGAAAATTAAATATAGAAATTATAAAAACACAGAACACTCGTTTTAAAGAATTCGACAAGCACGGTCCTACGAAATTTTGGTATAGGTCAAAATAAACATTCTTCATTTACAATTTGTATATGTCTGAATTACACGGGTTTACTTTCTTATTTATTCTCGTGCATTTTGAAAAAGGGGATGATTTGGACGCAAGTCCTCCTTCTACCTGTCAAACCATGATAACACGCCTCGAGTACATGTAAAAGCTAGGTTACGTAATCAGAAGTTGACATGTATTAGGACGGCAGGTATAAAAGATGTCACAACTTCGTTTTGAGAGGCAGAGCCTCGTTTTCTTCCATGAATACAGATGGGGCGGATCCAGAGGTTTGATACAAATCGGAGTGCAAAGCAACGAAGGGTTAATAAATGTAGCTGTGGAAAGTAAAGTACTAAAATAACTGAATAACCTTACTTGAGCGAGTAATAAATAGTTTGACTGAAATTACCTAAATGTCTCTATCTCCCGACAAAAAGACCCCATTAATAATTTCTAGGGGAAAATTTCCTAGTCCCTTCCTAGTATATCACGGTCTTATTAACATTAATCTTATTTGAATTACTGATTCATTGAAAAAAGAGAAAATCGGACTACACATTAAAAATTCACATAAAACTCTATAACAGGAGTGAAATCTATACATGTATTAAATTTTACAAATAGAAAAAGAACCTCATTGATAATTTTGTTAACACTTCTGCAGAGACAACATTCAAATTTTCCCATTAATAAAAAGACTCGCAAGTTCAAGATATGGACGATGAAAGAAAGAAATATGTATTTACACGTTACTGTATTCGATGTACGTTCATGCATGTAGGATACGCGTACAAATATCAAAAACCATGTAACATGATAGAATCATTGGC
Organism: Pinctada imbricata; assembly: GCA_033119305.1. Taxonomy (NCBI): domain Eukaryota; kingdom Metazoa; phylum Mollusca; class Bivalvia; order Pterioida; family Pteriidae; genus Pinctada; species Pinctada imbricata. The sequence continues at coordinate 102,147,469 of VSWD01000010.1, forward strand.
CGAATCGTACGGACGGTAATATAGAGAGAAACCCTTTAGTGTTTCGCTAAATTATATAAAAAGCATTACGGATACAAGACTTGCATACATACTTGTACAGTCGTTATAGATTAAAGAAAATGATAATGATAAAATAATTATAATTTGAGGCAAAAATACTCCATTCCTTTGAATTATAAATTCTGGTCTCTGGTGTCGAACAGTCTTTATTTCTCCACTTTGTATACTTTATAAAAATTCCGCCTTTGGTAAATAGTTTTCGAGTGTACACGACAAGAAGCCTTCTGTATTCAGTACATAATTCTATGAACCGAAATAATTAATTAACTTTTTGTACCGCTTTCTCATCATATAAAAATGTTTAAAGTCTTTCATCAGATCAAATAGACCTGTCACCAGTAGATCAAAATTACCGCCGCTAGCCCCCCATTTCCCTCTTGTCAATGGAATATACAGCGGCGCACATCACAAAAGTGACGTCAGCACGTGCCAATCTCGTATTGGCTTCACAAATATGCATATTTCACAAGCTCCGCCCGCGTACACCTAAAGAAGACAATAAACGACTATCGTGTGCAGGGAAACTGCGAGAATGGTATTTCTGTTACAAAATTAACTTTATAATTTGGATAAAGATAACTTTGATTTGGTGTCCCGTGTCCTTTAAGGGGTATGGACAAAAGTTTATCGGCCATATTGGATTTGACGTGAAGCATACTTGAAAATCTGTCGTTCTGCAGAATTAAGACTCCAATCTTAACCATTTTTATACTGAACTTTCTTTACCTCAACATCGTCATTTTCCCATAATTTTAAACAAAAACTGCATCAATATTTTTACATGAAAACCATTTGAACTTAGTGCACCGAACTGCACAGCTACAGGTTTGCAGGATTCATGATTAATACTATAACCTACCTTAAATGTTACTATCATCATATGTCTACAAACATTTGTCCTCCAATTTTGATCATACTTTCTCAAAATACCGGGTATCTTCATTTTACACGCAAGGGGCTAGTAGCCATATCAACATAGAAATGAATCCAGGGGCGGATCCCCGGAATGTTGCACATCTGTAATTTGTCACCTATAATTCACATGACTATCCCACTTCTCTAATATATATCATGTAAATAATTAATAATTGAATCGCAAACAGTCGAAATTCTAGTGAATTACCCCAGAAACTTTAAAATCGTTTATTTTTTCTACCTATGTTGGGGCGGATCGGCACGTGAAAATGGCTACCTGTAAAAACTCGTGTTCGAAAAGACACCGTGTTGTATTAACAAGAGATTTATATGATAATGAGACCTTGTACTCAAAATCGAAGGACAAATGGTTGTAGATATAGTATCAATGTAATGTTTAAGGTAAGTTATAGTATCATTAATAAATTCTTCTGAGGTGCAGCTGTGCAGTTCGGTGCATGAATTTAAAAAGTTTCTAATGTTAAAATCTTAAAGTAATTTTCCGTAGAAAATATGGGAAAATGTAGCTATTGGGGTTGAGAATACTAGGGATTAAAATAGTTGAAGTTGGAGCCATGACTCGGTGTAAGGAAAGATTTTCAATAACACACTACATAAAATCCAATATGGCGAATAACGGTTTGTCCATACCCCTTAAGGGGAAATAATTTTTATCCAGAATAAATGCCGGCTTGATTGTTTTCCTCTCCAACATGTTTGTTGTTAAGGAACTAGTTCGTACCAGTTTAATATTTTCATACGCCACGTACTCAAACATTTTGTTTCCTTAGAATTTGTACAAATTCGGAATAAATTCATGTTTGGTAATTATAAGTATTGAATGTTTATTTATTTATATTTTTTTCATTTTTATAGGTTTTTACAATATAGTACATACACAAGGACAAAGGCACCTTTCACTCACACTTTCACACTCAGTGATATATCGGTACATGAATGATAAATATGGATAATGACCATATCTCTGTTTACAGCACAAAATCGATAATTCAGAAAATCAAAAACCGAAGGCATACAAAATCAGGATAAAACAGGAACCAAAGCAAACAAACAAAAACCGCCACCATATGAAAAGAAGCGAACTCCCGATATGGGAGTGATACCAGGTGCCCAGGAAGAGTAAGCATCTCCTGCTTGCATGCAACACCCCTCGCTTCAATTCGGTAGAACTGTCACATCCGGTTACTTCAATTTTGGAAGACATAGAGTACAATCTTTGGTTGGATGGTTCAAATGGCCTATGACAGAATATCATCCACCATTCTGGAGAGTGGGACATCATAGTGTATGACGAGTTCCCCATATCTACCGTAGAACTTCCTCAGTGACGATATTTGTCGGTCACAAACATATCCCTGACTGAGAAGCTTATCTGAAAGACGCCTAGCTCTCAGAACAAAATCCGTATATGTGGTACTTGCTCTGGCATAGCGTATGAACTGAGATATGAACACGCAGGCGATGAAGGGATGTTGCTACTCAGAAAAGGAAAGTTTGTAAAGCTGAAATGGAAGTCGTCACGTTTGTCATAGAGTGAGGTCTTCATGTGACCATCAGTGTCGTAGGACAACATTATGTCCAAATGGGATGCTGAATTATTTGTCTCTGTAGTTTCTTTGACTTTAAGCTCCGAAGGATAGATGTTAAACGTCTTTAAATTCAATAGCATCATTTAAAACCTGATAAATTTACAGCATGGACCAGACATGCACGTTTCGGGTATTAAACCCTCGTCAGTGATCCTCAGTCTAAACGATGTAATATGGCCAAAAAGTATGATAATTATTATGTCCAAAATTGTACCAAAAGACGTAGCAGAATGGCTGGGATATGATGCTACAGGACCCACGTTTTAGAAATTTCAAGAAATTTTGTAACAGGAAATTTTAAATACTTTGAAGAGACAGACGATCAACCGAAGTTGATCGAACTTGGCTACATATGCCCTCGGGGACTCTTGGTCCACCAGCAGTGACACTCACCAAGTAGTTCAAATGTTAAACGTCTTTAATACTGCTCAGGTAATCCGCGAATTTTGGATTATTGATGGACAACACATCGTCTATGTATCTGTAAGTGAAGTTGAAGTCAGAAGCTAAGTATCTTTTCCCTTCAGAGACCAAAGATTGAATGAATTTAGCTTCGTACGAGTAAAGGAAAATGTCGGCAAGGAGTGGGGCACAATTGGTTCCCATTGGAATTCCGATAATTTGCTTGAAGACCTTTCCTCCAAACACCACAAAAATGTTGTCGATCAGAAAGTTTAACATCTGAATAATGTCTGTTTCAGTGCACTTATTTTTCAGAATCGGACTTTTCTTTTACAAAGTAGATTTTGTCGTAGATAACAACAATAAATTTGTATTTGCGATTACCGTTCTTACTTGTAAACGCATTACTTATAATTTTTGCGAGTCTTTCTTTCAATTTAGAATGTGGAATTGTAGTGTAGAGTGTCGAAAAATCAAAGGCTTTGATCGAATGGACTCTATTAAAATGAGTGGATTTCAGATGTTCTAAAAGTTCCTTCGAATTCTTTAAAATCCACATCTGGTTGATACCACTTCGAGAATATACTGTCGAACAATATTTTTGAAGCCCAGATTTGATTTCAGACAAAACTTTGGTGAGTAAGATCGATAGAGATTTGGTAGAACATTTTGAGGAACCAGCGATGAAACGTTGTTTGTACGGATTCTTATGCATTTTAGGTATGCAGTATAAGTATGGTAAATCTAAATCTAAATTGTTAGTGTCGAAGCCAAAGAAAGCAAGAGCTGATTTGTGGTTATCTATTATTTCAGAGGCAGAATTGCAGATATGTATTATTAAATGATCAGGAATTGTTGCCGATTTTGCTTATTTCTGATTTGTGGAGACGCTGTTTGATGGAATGTACGAATGTTTAATTTTACCATTTTTACAAAATATGTGATACGACAACTGACATTTATCATCCAATTTAATTGACCAATAGTAATGCGTGGTTTTGTGTGTGCATGAAAATTTGAAAATGATGAAACACTTAACTCCTGATGACTTTTTTTTTTAAAAATTAGAACAAACAAAGTGTATCAAAGGTGAATTATTCGTCAGTCAAATCCATTGATAACATACTAGAATTCACCACGAGGTACGTATTGTGAAGGCTATAATACAAGCTAGGTTCTTATGAACGTAAATGAAAATCACCAAAAAGAACGCTGAGTGGTGTGTCGGCAATATTTTTACTTCAAAGGCCAAGTCGTGATCAAACCTGCAATACATTACAATATTCAGTGTGCCTCAAGTGTGTCCTGTAGCATCAAATTTCACCCATCCTGCTCCGGTTTTTTTTTTTTTTTTTGGACATGACTTCTACAGTCTTTGGCAATATTTCATTGTTTGGATTGAGGATCATTGACAAGGGTTAAGTACCCGAAACGTCCATGTCTGGTCCATGCTGCAAAATCTGTTCTTCGATGATTCTATGAATTTAAAGACGTGTAACGTGTGCCAATTGTAATATATCGCCGAGCGATAAGATGCCCTTACCGAAAAACTTAAATCCTACAACCATAAATATTTGTAGAATTTTTCAGTAGTAGACAGACGAAAAGGTATTGAATGGGTCAAGTACCTTGCAGTTACAGGTATACACAGAAACCAATAAATAGATACACAGAGACAGACATACCGATAGATAATATGAATCAAGGCAAAGTCTTTTTGTGCGAGCGGAGAGAACATAAATATGATTATATAAAATAAAAAAAAATCTTTTTTTTTCTTGCATTTTAGACTATGACGGTTAATCTTATCTTACGAAACTTTCTGTTTGATGATTGCCAAAAAACATTTGTAAAATGGATCTAGACCAGCAGAAGAATATTTTAAGGGGAAGGGGGGAATATGGTTCTTATAACGTCCCTGTTTTTGCCTAGCCCAGCCGATTTAAGATAGTGGGGGGGGGGGGGAGGTTTCAGTTAGATGTGCGGAAAACAACGAGCAAAAATAAAAGGTGCCTAATTTTGAAAACTTATATCAACGATCTAGTTTAAAGAACTCAGCAGACAGTGTTCAGCTAGAAGTTGGCATCTTTGCTTTAACTGGTTAAAAACGGGATCGACCTAAGCTAATATATTTCCTATATTGTACATGTGTTTTTTTTTTTTATTTCAAGCCATTTTAATTTTGTAAGAAAAAGGTAAAATGAAAATAAATAGCTCACTACATATCGACCAAAGGAAATGAAAAAAGAGAACATTTCGCAGATGTCAGACACAATCGTCCAAAGCCTGTTTCACAACATTTCAATAAAGAAAACCACTCAATATCGGACTTCAAAATTATAGGAGATTGAAATATTTCTTCCAGAGGGAAGGGATGATAACAAATAAAAACACAAACACTCAAATACACATTTTCGGCCCCTTGGCCTTTATCAAGTGTAAAAAACGACGATCTTTTACAATTCTAAGTAAAATTCATCCTTACTTCTCTGGCGTTCATTGCAAATGTTTATGTTAGTCTATGACGTCATAGTATTCGCGGCACATGCATGCATTTCGCGTTAACCGTGAACGATTTGAGAGAAGATGCTTTTAAAGAACTAAATCATGATTTATACATATATATAAAATTGAATTTAAAATATCACACATATATACATAACCTATTTTAACATATCCAATAATTGTGAGATGCAAGCGCAAATGTGATGCCTGCAAGGATACCCAGGCAGACCATGTCACACACTTACAAACATACAACCGTTTGTTTGAAAGTAAAGCAGGCCGAGATGATTCGCTACTTGTGCCCTTGGGGACTCTTGGTCCACCAGCATTGTTTCGTTTGTTTGCGTTGGTTCCTATTTTATCATGATTTTTCAAACTCTTCGGTTTATGATTTTCGAATTATATAGGGATATGGTTCTTGTTCATACTTGCTTGTCATGTAAGATAGGATCAATTTAGATTTGCATTGACAAAAAGGAACACAGGTTGATGAAGGAAAGGATGAAAACACACAAACACACACCCTCTCACACACCCTCACCCTCCCTCACACGTTCTAACAGACAAACAGAAAGACACACATAGACAGATGAAATAATCACAGACGGACAAACAGACATACACTATTGATGAGAGTTCTTGAACAGTTCAATGGAATGTCGGCCGTTTCGGATTCTGACGTACAGGCACGCAGAGTCAGAAAAACTGTGAGACAGACAAAAAACAAATAAACATATATATAGATTGACAATGAGACTGACGGACAGACGTTATGTGATATAGGATTTATAAATGTTCAAAATAGAATTGCTACAATTCTATACAAACTAAGAGCTGAAATTGTATGTTATAAAGAATAATAACCTTCAAAGAATGTCTAAATATAGACAAATTTCAAAGGCATGGGTGACGAAAAAATTTTGCTGTAAAATACTTTAAACAATATTTCAATTTCACAAAACTTAACATGATGTCACACGCTACGGAATTTAACATCAAATTAATTTCAAGGATGTTGTATCCGTAATCTGAAATCAAACAAATGGCGAAATTATTGATTATAGTATTTTTAATAGTTTTGAGTATAATTTGATTTTTTATTTATCTGTCAGCAGCGTATCATCTACCTGAGTGTGCTAGATAACTATTATTCAGCTGTATTGATCTACAGTTCAGTAATATAGTACATGAATTTTTGAGTAAGATAATTCAAAATGTTAAAATTTAGCAAAATTCGCAACATGTATTGAGCTGTTAAGATAAGGGCCGGATTTAGCCCTGAAATCACTAGATTATTTCTCGTGCGCTGTCCTTCCAATTTAGATAAAAGTTGGTCAGGATAAAAATATAAAGTATAATAAGATTCCTAGTAGGTATCTTATTTGAATAAAGTTTGTGAAAAATGTTATAATTACGGGTTGAAGAGGTAGGGGTACAGATGATGGAAAAAGTTGAATATCGATCAAAAATGCACAAAAAATGCAATATTTTAAACATTTTACGTTTATTATGCTTCTGTTACCTTTTCATGTCAAAATGGGATAAGCAAAATTAACTTTGAGGTTATTATACATCTATCAATATAATCGGCTAACTCTGCAATCCGGAAACTGAAAAACGGTTTTATTTCGTTCTTCTCAGCCACTTATGTAGCTTTCTTGCGCGAAATACACACGGTGTTGAAATAGACAACTTTCTCGTTTATTTCCCTCCAAAGGATTAAATATTCTATCGGAACACACTCTGAATAGATTATTCCGTGATATAAAAAGAAAAAGACGCCATTATAACGTACTTTAACGCTCTAAAGGCAAATTTAAAGATAGTCATTCATCCCCCCTTTTTTCGTTTTTCGCCTGTGGGACATTGTTCCCCCTAGCTTCAGAACCCCCCTTGGTCAGAAAATGTTTGTCATTGATATATTTGGTGAAAGTGGCATTGTAAAGCGAGGGGGGATCGATGTTGCATAAAACTTTTCCGTTTTCCATTGAATTCTGTGTAAAAAACGCTTATTTCTACCCAAATATCGGTCTTATCCCATCTGAAAGCATATTCATATGCGGACCAAATTACTTGAAATTTCTACCGTAAAAGATTCTCAATTTTTGCACTTTGAAATTCCGACTTTTCAGGGCAGATTCTACGCCTTATCTTAACAGCTCCTTTAAAATGTATTCATATGCTATTTCCAATCAAGTTGTACTAAGTATGTTTTTCCGGAACAAAATGTAAAATATAAATTCAATGTCTAGGTTTTAATTGCACTCGTCTTTTCAGGCAGATTCTCCAGGATGTAAATGCATGTTGAAAATTCATCTGTTCTCTTAAACGTTGTTATTGAATTTGGAGACGTTTAACATTGTCCCTCCCCCGTGATATAACATGTACATATTACAGTTCTTCCGGTACGCTAGAGCGTACACTTATGTTTTGTATATTCATGGTAGAAATTAACAAGTAACCAAGAAACTTTAAGGTCAAAGTTACCGCTTTCATAAACTAGTAAAGACTTTTTGGAAAATACAGTCAGCAAGCAACTCAGTATTTTACTTCAAATTGGGTATTTCACAGCCTGCATTTTATTGTGACTTAATTAACAAAATTAGAAGAATCAAAGGCAGACAGCATAACTATCGGAAATGCGTCAAAATCATCAAACGCCTTTTATACCGTGGATATGATCCTTATATCACCAGATGGACACTCTGCATGATATTCGACCAATCTACAGCTTTGTACAAGCGCATTCTTAAGACTTGCACTCAGACCGACTGTGACGACGGGACTCCATGACGGGCCCTTTCCAAACCTCTTTAGAGAAGACAGGGTTCCGACTTCCTGTCCTCTCTGAATGTCGGTCGGACTCCTCAGATGATAACATGCATCAGCTCGCTACAGCCAGCAGAGCACGGATTGCATTTCGTACGCCCCTATCCACTTCTTAATATATAATGTCCATATCCCTCTGTGTTGCTTGGACCCCTGCGTTGTGCTGTTTTGTTTGTATGTTAATCTAATAGTGCGGAGGTTATTTTACACAACAATTGTGCGTTCTTCCAGACCTTTGGGTAAACGGAAAAGTGGGAGGGTTGTGCGCACGTTATCCAGGATAACCACATAATCTGCTACTAACGTGACTGGTGGCTGTCTAAAGTCGGCACAATATTGCCCATGGGTATCATTGGTTTATGTGTGGCCTTTAATGTTCGATGTTTGATGTATCGTTTGCTGTTCCTTGTCTCTTGCTGTGTGTGTGTCTTCTCTGTGTTTTCAATCGGGGTGTTTGGTGTGTTGTTGTTGGTGCTGCATCCGATTTTTGTTGATTATTACCTCCTTTCTTGTGTGTTTATATCAGAAATACTTAATATTCATTTAAACCTAACTACCTAATATAAAATCGGTTAACTAAATAGCGTCTGTAAATTATGCCGTCTAGAGCTTGTTGGAATAGGCGTTTAGTGCACTGATATTGCTGGGTATTTTGTTTACTGGTACATGTACATCAATAGTACTACAAAATTTGCGGGGTTTTGTTTTTTGGTTTTTTTTTATAATTGTTTATTCTATGCTCTTTTGAAAGATTTTTGTGTATGCATGAAATATATATTTCTTTCAAATTCAATCATCATTTTCATTTCGTAACAGGTTAAAAGTCAAGTTGATACCCAAGTGCTACTTCTTGAAACGCAAACCAGAAACTGCAACACTGCAATAAAAGAGGAGGCCCGAGAGGTATTGAAGCAAATAACACTGATGTGGATATCAGAGAGACAGGGTCGCCGTCCATCTATGATTGATGAATATGCAAAGAAAATATTCCAAGTACTGAGCGAAGGAAAAACCGTGCATCCCAAAGAATTCTATCAACCGTAAGATTTTGTACTTTTCAATGATACATGTATCAGGTTTCTGCATAAAGCAATAATTTCTATTTTGTACAATCAAATTGATGTAATTCATTAACAACCACAGTTTAAAAAGGGACATGGATATTTATACATGCAGTTCTCTATCTTCTTCTATTTGAAATACGTAATGTAGCATGAAAACGAAAATATTTGAAAGTACAGATATGATATTTTCTCATTTTTAAAGCCTCGACATCTCTGATGAGGAGTTGTTACAAGTGGTCACAATGATCGGAAAAGGAGATCAAGACAGGAAGAAAATGGATAAGGAATTTCGAGATAACCCCGCTAAACAGGCATGCAAACCAGAAGTTCGTGGTTATTCTGTTTCAATGGGTAAGTGATAAGACGGTTCCAGCACTGCTAACCCTATCTATGCCTTTGCTTCTGATGATTTGTTTTCCTTTTCGACTATATCAATTTTCAATGCCTAGAACAAATGAAATAAGACAATGAATTATTGCAAGATTTCCCCGTTTATATGATTTTAACTATCGCTGAAACACCATTGGAAATTATTAAGGAGAGATTGAACACCAAGATGGTGGCGGCATTTTTTTTTTTTTGTTTCCTCACTTCAAAGGAAAAGTACATTCTTTACTTCCTTAAAACATTTGATACGCTGATTGATATTAAATTTGAAGACGTTTAACATTTGAACTACTTTGTGAGTGTCACTGCTGGTGGACGAGGTGTCCCCGAGGGCACATGTAGCTAATTTCGATCAAATTTGGTTGATCGTCTGTCTCTTTAAAGCATTTGAAATTTTCTGTTACAAAATTTCTTGAAATTTCTAAAACGTGGGTCTTTTAGCATCATATCCCATCCATTCTGCTACGTCTTTTGGGACATTTTTGGACATTTGCATTGTTCAGACTGAGGATCACTGACGAGGGTTTAGTACCCGAAACGTGCATGTCTGGTCCATGCTGAAAATTTAACAGGCCTTAAATGATGCTATTGAATTTGAAGACGTTTAACATTTGAACTACTTGGTGAGTGTCACTGCTGGTGGACCAAGAATCCCCGAGGACACATGTAGCCAAGTTCGATCAACTTCGGTTGATCGTCTGTCTCTTTAACGCATTTGAAATTTTCTGTTTAAAATTTCTTGAAATTTCTAAAACGTGGGTCCTGTAGCATTATATTCCATATTTTTCAAGAAATTTTGTAACAGAAAATGCTACAGGAGACTTGTGAAGTTTTGGTATACAGAATATTGTAGGGAGATCCAATTTAGAAATAGGGATGTTAAAAGAAGAAATTTCACTGTTATGTTTACTCAAAATATTGGGAACGGTTTCATTGCTTTAGATATAAGTATTAGTAGAGGAAAGTTCTGAAAATAAAGTGATATGTAGTAGCGTTTTCAAATAATTATGGTGTTGTTGGCTGCTTGGTCTGCATGCGCGAAGACATATTTTTCATGTAAATTACGTATTTGAAATGTTTTTCAGATTTAGAACTTGGATTTTAAAAAAGATGAGGATTTTGTGGTAGTAATCTATTCGAATATCGGAAATATCCAAAATGAAGTTTTTCCAGTCATTCAGAGCATGCGATTTGGCTCCTTCCGATTTACACCATCGTTTGGTATAATTATCTAAAGCTTCCTTAAGCACTTCGCTACATTTGATAAAATCTAGCTTGGGTTTCTATACTTAGGTCCTTTTTTTGAGAGGATTACGGAGCTGCCTGTCTTGGATAATTGAAAAGTTACCTGTAATAATATGACCAGCTGGTTTATATAGATATTCAGACGTTGCACATTCTCAAGAAGCAGAACATGATTGAAGTATTCTGAAATCTGATGTAACTTTTTTGTAGTTAAAAACGAAATTTCGAATTTGTCTCTTATATTTATAACAGATAAGAGGAGGTACTAAATTCTCAAAATATTGAGGAACGGCACTTTGTACGCGATGATCCCGAAAAATACTAGATATGTTCAGAAGATCAAAACCTTTGTTCATAAATGGATTTTTTCATGAATCGTTTTTAGGGGAGGTGATTTTAACCAAAGGATTTAGTTTATTTTGTGCGAATGAAACAATGATGTTTATCTTGAACCAATAATTATTTCTTAAGAATGCAACAATTGCTTCATCCAAGATAGATTTCAATTGAACTGCTGGAACTTAAGAGAGGGCATGTAGCAGTTCATGTCTGCCACCGTTGCGCGCAATGATCAGTAGATATTCGAGGGTACGATGCACTCTAGCTCTTTTTCTGAGTTATTTTGTTTCGCCTTTTACCGTGAGACCTATGCTTCCGTTTAGTGTTGGGGCGGATTGAAAACACATTAATATTTGATGAGGTTGAAGAAATGTTAGCAAAAAAAATAAACATCCGATGCGAAAACACAAAGGCGAGCAGAAGAAGAGACGAAAAACAGACACACGACATAGAAACATCAAACACAAAAGTCTACATATAAACCGACGAGATAAATGGGTAACCGGTGCCGACATAGGACGACCATTGGCTACGCTAATAGCAATAATGTGGTTATCCGGATTACGTGCACACAATTCTCCTACTTTACAAAAAATACCAATAGTTCTCAAAGAACGCACAATTCTAGTGTGAAACAACATTCTCCATGTTAGATGAGCGCACAAACAAGACAGCAAAACGTAAGGGCCGAAGTAACAGACGTTATTGAGTCAAAGACAGTGAGAATGCAAGTCTTACGAATGCGCTGGTACAAGACTGTAGATTGGTCAAGTACAAAGCCTATTCTCCTCCTGGTGACATAAGGATTATATCCACGGCATAAAGGGTGTTTAATGATTCTGACGCCTTTATCGATGGTTATTATGTCCACCTTTGTTCCTTCTAATTTTGTTAGTCCCCTACCGGCAACGCCGAAGGGGACTCTTAGTTTTTATCATATAACCATAAAAGGCAGGTTGTGTAATACCCAAAGTAATATCTTAAATGAAGCTGACTATAATTTGTTGGTAAAATTTCCAAAAAAAGTCTTAACTAGTTTATGAAAGCAGAATCTTTGACCTAGATGTTTCCTGGTAATTTGTAAATTTCTACTGTTAAAGTCCAAAATATTACTACATGCTCTAGCATACTGGTGATAGTCTTTGAATATTACCGTTAAGCCAGGTGATATTTACTATGTTGAATCAAAGTTAACTCTTTGGTCATGTACGTACACTTGTATGAATCTTTATATTTACAATTTTGATATATAGGTCCAAAAATAGTGTTTCTGTTTTTGTATCGTTTGCCTCGATAATTTTAAATGGGGATTCATCGTGCCATATACGTTTATGCATTATGCATACTAGAAATATTCTAGCACTTTTAGGACAATGAGATGAGTTTCAATTCGTTTCCATTCAATTTTATTCAGAAAATGACGGATACACTTATTTTATCAAATCTCGAGCAAGATCATACAAAATCAGGATAAAGTAGATACCAAAGCAAACAAACAAAAACCTCCACCATATGAAAAGAAGCGAACTCCCAATACGAGAGTGAAACCAGGTGACCAGGGTGAGTAAGCATCCCCTGCTTGCATGCAACACCCACCGCTTCAATAAGGTAGTACTGTCATATCCGGTGACTTCCATGTCGGAAGACATAGAGTACAATCTTTTGTTGGATGGTTCAAATGGTCTATGACATAAAACCATCCATCATTCTGGTGAGTGGGACATCATAGTGTATGACGAGTTCCCCTTATCGACCGTTGAACCTCCTCAGTGACGATGTTAGTCGGTCACAAACATATCCCTGACTGAGAAGCTTATCTGAAAGACGCCTAACTCTCTGAACAAAATCCGTATATTTGGTACTAAGTCTTGCTCTGGGATAGCGTTTCAACCGTATCAACTGAGATATGAACACGCCATAAGCATGCGATGAAGGAATGTTGCTACTCAGAAAAGGAAAATTTGTAATGCTGAAATGGAAGTCGTCACGTTTGTCATAGAGTGAGGTCTTCATGTGACCATCAGTGTCGTAGGACAACCTTATGTCCAAATAGCATGCTGAAATATTTGTCTCTGTAGTTTCTTTGACTTCAAGCTCCGAAGGATATATACTGCTGAGGTAATCCGCGAACCTAAGTGAAATTTTAAAGTCGTAATTACGACTTAGTATATTGTAGTAAGGACTTAGTATATTGTAATTACGACTTACCTATCTCGTAATTATGACTTAGTTATCTCGTAAATACGACTTAGTTTGCTATAATTTCCACTATGACCAAGGTCAACATGAACCATAACTGCAACTAGGGAGGGATGCAAAAAAGAAAAGGAGGTCCAAGTATGCCTATATCGCTCATTCGACAACCATATCCACTTTGATGAAGAAGAAGAATGATTTCATGGGAATGATCAATTAACCCCTTTTCTCTAAGCAATCAAAAATCATGAAAACTCAAAAAATAAAACTCATAAAATGGATTGTATACAATAATAGCATTAGAATAAAACAATAAGAAATAATACAATAATGGTAATTTTTGGAATACTTCAAAAAGACGACGTTAAAATGTGCCAAAATCACTTTAGCATGTTTAGAGGGAATAATATTATGTCGAAATTACGACGCAGTTAAGTCGTAATTACGAGATAGCTAAGTCATAATAACGACATAGCTAAGTCGTAATTACGAGATAGTTCAGTCGTAATTACGAGATAGTTCAGTCGTAATTACGAGATAGTTCAGTCGTAATTACGAGATAGTTCAGTCGTAATTACGAGATGAGGAATTCGTTATTACGAGATAGTTAAGTTGTAATTACGAAATATTAAGTTGTAATTACGAGATACCTGAGTCGTAATTACGACATACTCAAGTTCACTTAGGTAGGCACGAATAGGCTTCCGTACTTCAAAGTAACTCAACAAACAGCAAAACATTAAAATCATTTATTTTGCAATTAATTCGATTTCAAATCGTTCTATGACTGGACTAAAACTATGAAGAAACATTTGATATGTTTCACTGATATATAACTGTCCATATAATCTTCATTTTTAAGGAGTTTGTCATTATTTCATAACATCAGGTCTTCAGAAAAAAACGGAAATGAATAAACTATTTCCTTTACTGCTAATCACACTTTTTCAATTATATGCATTTGTACCGTATGATAGGTTTATTACTTTAATTAAAAAAATACTATCAATAGCGAATTTACGAAATGAATGTGAAACACAATAGAAATTGAGTTCCAAAAGATTACACAATAAATTTATTTTCCAATAGGTTTTGGTGTCAGGTTTTAATGAAAATCATCATTTCTACATTTTAAATATAGAATTTTCACTTTTTTACGTAGGTGCGAGCAGAATGGCGGAATGTTTCCCAGAAATGGCCCAGCACTTAGATCCATATATCCTTCCCGATCTTAGATGAAGAAAACATTAATATTTAACGTTAATCATGCAGTGGCATCCGTTTTATTATAGAGTAAATGTGTAAACTGAAAAAACTTCCCCTCCAGTTATGTTACCTGTGACATATGTATTGACACTAAATTTCTTTATACTCTACATGTATATCGCTTTGAATCAAAATGGTTTTTGTCAAATGTGAAAATCAGTATTCCTTCATATAATTTATGTATATTCAGTGTTATCGTGTAATTGTATGCATTTAAAAATGTTCTTCATATAAGAGGGAGGACAATTTACTGTTACATAGCTAAAAGCATAAAAGATATGAAAAACTAATGAATATGCCTCCTCCCCCTCTTTCATTTCAAGAGAAAAAAATATATAAAAATAATATGGTATTATTAGATAATGATTCTGAAGTGTTCCTTGTTTCGTCTTTCTTGGTATGGCCATCTGCTTAATGGAGCACTTTAACATTTCTAACAAACCTGAAAACAGTTCAAAATTTATCACCTTGGATCTGAAGCAAACTGAATAAAAAAAAGGAGGGGAACTCCAACAACACTAGGTTGCAGCACCCACAGCAAAATCCAAAAACACCCATGCAAAAAACACAGAACAGATACCCACAGAAAGAGACGCAAAAGGGACAAGGAACACCAACTCACAACATAGAAACATGAAACATAAAAGACTACACATAAACCAACGAGACCAATGGGCAACCGGTGCCGACTTAGAACGGCCATCTGCCACGTAAATAGCAGACGGTTTGGTTATCCTGGATTACGTGCGCACAACCCTCCCACTATTCTGATTTCCCAGAGGTCTCGAAGAACGCAAAATTATGGTGTAAAAACAACCTCCTCACTGTTAGATGACCACACACAAACAAGACCGTAAAACACAGGGGTCCAAGCAACACAGATGAATATGTAAATGGATAAAAAAAGAGGACGTGCGTAATACAGTCCGTGCTCTGCCGGCTGTAGCGAGCTCATATATGTTATCACCCGAGGAGTCCGACTGACATTCAGAGAGGACAGATGGTCGGGGCCCTGTCTTCTCTAAGGAGGTTTGGACAGGGTCCGTCATGGAGTCCCGTCGTCACAGTCAGTCAGAGTGCAAGTCTTAAGAATGCGCTCGTACAAGACTGCATATTGGTCAAGTACCAAGCTTAGTGTCCGTCTGGTGACATTAGGATCATATCCACGGTATAAAAGGCGTTTGATGACTCTGACGCATTTTCGATACATATTCTGTCTACCTTTGACCCTTCTTATTTTGTTAATTATGTCACCATAAAATGCAGGTTGTGAAATACCTAAAGTAATATACTCCGTTGCTTGTATGGGTCCGAATTTCAAAAGAAGAAAGTCTTTACTAGTTTGTGAAAGCGAAAACCTTGACCTAAAAGTTTCTTTGTAATTTGTAAATTTCTATTATGAAAATCCAAAAGATCAGTACATGCTCTAGCATACCGGATGAGCTGTGAAATGTAGATACCGTATGACGGTAATCTAGGGACATCACCGTCACGCCAGGGGAAATTTACTATGTTGAATCCAAAATCATCTCGTTGGTCATATACACTTGTATGAATTTCTCCATTGACAATTTTGATATTTAGGTCCAAAAATGGTGTTTCTGTGTCTGTAAAGTTTGCCTTGTTTAGAGTCAATTCTTGTGGATAAATAACATCTTTATACTTTGCAAAAACAGGATTATCGATAGTAAGAATATCATCCAGGTACCTAAAAGTACCAATGAAGCATTTCACATCATCATGTTTTCTTTGCTTTTGAAAATTTTGAATAAATTCTTTTTCATATGTGTATAAAAATAAATCTGCAACAGGAGGCGCACAATTTGTACCCATAGGAATCCCTACAACCTGCTTGTAGAGATTCTCACCAAATCTTACATAAATGTTGTCCAGGAGGAAGGACAAGGCACTACACAGGTCGATACATGTCCATGATTTGTATAATTTGTATTCTGTAGCGGAAAAGAAACCCTTTGATTCAGATGTACAAATATAAGTTTCCCCCTCTCGATTATAGCACCATCTAATGAGTTTGGACAATTGATCATTGATCTTGTCGTGAGGAAGCGTGGTGTACATATTTGGAAAATCGTATGAAGAAATCGTATTGGCTTGAAAATTTCTAGATTTCATTTTGTCAATCACATCCCCGGAATTTTTTTATAGACCAAAATAAATTTACATCATTCCTGTTAAGAACAGTTTCACAATATTTTGCAACGTGTTCCTTTACCGCCGTGAGGGCTGACGTCAGATGTCTAGACAAACTTGTAGTTGAGCAGTTGCTAGAATTAGCAATGTATCTAAATTTGTAATGAGATTTGTGCAGTTTTGGTATGCAGTATATTGTAGGAAGATCCAATTTAGAAAAAGGGATGTTGGATGAAGAAATGTCACTGTTATGTTTGCTCAAAATGTTAGGGACACTTTCATTGCTTTTAATATAAGTATTTGTAGACGAATGTTCCGAAACTAAAGTTGATATATAGTAAAGTTTTCATATGATTATGGTGTTGTTGGCTGCTTTATCTGCAGTAGCGAAGACAAATTTTTCATGTAAATTGCATAATTTGGATTTAAAATATCTTTCAGATCTAGAACTTGGATTTTCAAAAAGATGAGGATTTTTGTGGAAGTTGTCTATTCGAATGTCAGTAATGTCCAAAATGAGGTTTTTCCAGTCATTCAGAGAATGCTATTCGACTCCTTCCGATTTACACCATCGTTTGGTATAGTTATCTAAGGCTTCCTTTAGTACTTCGCGACATTTAATAAAATCTATCTTGGATGGGATTCTATACTTAGGTCCTTTTTTGAGAAGACCTGTCTTGGATAATTGAAAAGTCACCCGTAATAATATGACCAGCTGGTTTATATAGATATTCAGATGTTGCATATTCTCAAGAAGTAGGACATGATTCAAGTATTTTAGGATCTGATGTAACTTTGTTGTAGTTAAAAACGAAATTTCGAATAGGTCTCTTATATTTATAACAAATAAGAGGAGGTTCTAAATTTTCAAAATATTGAGGAATAGCACTTTGTACACGATGATCCCGAAAAATATTAGAGATGTTAAGAAGATCGAATCCTTTGTTAATAAGTGAAATTTTTATGAATCGTTTTTTAGGTGGGATGTTTTTAACAACTGGATACAGTTTATTCTGTGCGAATGCAACAATGATATTAAGTCTGAATCAATCAGTATTTCTTAAGAATGCAACCAGTGCTTCATCCAAGATAGATTTCAATTGAACTGCTGGAACTGATGAGAGAGCATAAAGCAGTTCATGTCTGCCGCCGTTGTTGCGTGCAATGATCAGAAGATCGTTGAGGGTACAGTGTAATCTAGATCTTATTCTGATTTTCGGTTTCGTCGTCTTCCGTGAGACCCATGCATCCGTTTAGTGTTTGGGCGGATTGAAAATACATTAATATTAGTTGACGTCGAGGAAATGTTTCCTTGTCCATAAATTTGATCGTTTAAACCAAGGGAGTACGCAGTTTGGAGTTTAGTGATCCAGGCAAGTTCAGCTTGTAGTCGGCGTTTTTTAATTTCCGTTTTACTAAGATTTTTAAGTTTAGAAAAAGACTGAACCGGTGTAATAGTTATATCCGAAATGGAATGATTGTATTTAACGATGTGATTATAAAGGAAATTTCTTTGTTTATTGTGATGTGAGTTTCTTATCTGATACGAATGACTTCTAAAACGAGATTTTAAGGCCTGACCTGTTTCTCCAACATATTGGGCGCCACATCCCCTAGCGTTTCATGTTATAACATAAATGACATCTTGGTACGATAAATCGATGTCGTTTTCAATCTCAATTTTAAAAGTCTTTTTATTTGTACTCTGTCATGCCAGCGTTAAATGATCTTATCATTCAATTATCGCACATTGATGAGATTGATATAATTCGTTACAAGGATTACAGACAGGTAATATGGTCTGCTAAACTTTGACTGCAACTATATTCTACGAGCCGTAGGTCATAATACCTGTCTGGAGCTGTAATGATATATTTTGTCTTACTGCAAATCACATCTAATTTGTCATTTCAAATGACGCCTAGAGTAAAATTTCTACTTTTTAGCTCACCTGAGCCATAGGCTCAAGTGAGCTATTGTCATAGTGTTGCGTCCGTCGTCCGTCGTCGTCGTCGTCGTCGTCCGTCGTCGTAAACTTTTCACATTTTAAACTTCTTCTCCAGAACGGCTGAAGGGATTTTGATGAAACTTGGTAGGTATGAAGTACTCATGGTCCCCTACAAGTGTTTTTGTTTTTCGTCCGGATCTGTCAACAGGTGGCGCCACCACAGCCAAAAGTAGGTCACGGGGGGTACCCTCCTTTGACAAACTTCTTCTTCAGAACCGAAGCATGTATCGACAAACCGAAAGCATCAGGATGATCTAGAGAGATGTCTTAAGAAGTGTTGTTATTTTTGACGTCTTTTCGGACTTTGTCAGAAATGCACATTTTTGCACTATTTCTTTAAATAACTCATAAGTGTATGATTTTACACACTCATTTACTACATATTTATCATATTTAACTTACTTAATGCTTTGATATGTATTTTATGCTTAAAATTTATTTTTTTGATTTTTTATGAATTTTTTTCTTATGTAAAAAGGAAAGGGGGGGGGTTGATTTTCATACATTTTCTGCTTCTTTTCTATAACCACTCTTCAGATTGTCATGACAATTTGTAGGTATGAGGTACTCATGCATGGTACCCTACAAGTGAAAGAATTTTGTCAAGATATCCACTTTTGGATTTTTAAGGAATATTTTTTAAGATTGTACATAGGTATAATGTATGTTTTCCATGCCAAATGGACCCATGGGGAGTAGCTTCAAACCTCGGCGGGACCCCAACAATTTTTTTTCCCTTTTTCAGTTTTTTTTCTCTTTTTATTTTTATATTTATCGCTAGAAATGAAACTGTGAAAGAATTTAGTCAAAATATCAACTTTTAGATTTTTAATGATTTTTTAAATAAGACAAGCTATAGCTAGTTTGGCTTTGTGTACTTATTTTCATACTTCGAATTAACTTGGCCACATACGCTATCAAATATATAATTATATATGAATTTATTTTTAAGATGTTGACTTTTTGGGATCACTTTGTCTGTTGTTCGTCTGTCCGTCCATCCGTCTGTCCGTCTGTCTGTCACACTTGGGTGTCACACCCCATAACTTTTGATTGGTAAGTGATAGGGCTTTGATATTTCAAATGTGTATTCTTTGTGACAAGACCTTTATACACATATCATAATTTTTTACCTTTTGACCTTGACCTAGATATTTGACCTACTTTTCTAAAAATCTAATATTGGCTATATCTCTTGATTGATTAGTGATTGGGCTTTGATATTTCACATGTGTATTCCTTGTGATTAGACCTTTCTACACATATAATGTTTGACCTTGTGACCTTGATCTAAATATTTGACCTACTTTTCTAAAAATCTAATATTGGCTATATCTCTTGATTGGCAAGTGATAGGGCTTTGATATTTCACATGTGTAATCTTTGTGACAAGACCTTTCTACGCAAACCATATTGTTTGACCTCGTGACCTTGACCTAGATATTTGACCTACTTTTCAAAAAATCTAAGATTGGCTATATCTTTTGATTGGTAAGTGATAGGGCTTTGATATTTCACATGTGTATTTCTTGTGACAAGCCCTTTTCTCACATACTATATTTTTTAACCTTATGACCTTGACCTAGATATTTGACCTACTTTAAAAAAAACCAAGATTGGCTATATCTATTGATTGGCAAGTGATAGGGCTTTGATATTTCTCTTGTGTATTCCTTTTGACAATACCTTTCTACACATACCATAATTTTGACCTCATGACCTTGACCTAGATATTTGACCTACTTTTCAAAAAAAATTAAGATTTGCTATATCTTTTGATTGGTAAGTGATAGAGCTTTGATATTTCATATGTGTATTCCTTCTTGTGACAAGGCCTTTCTACACATATCATAACTTTTGATCTCATGACCAAGACCTAGATATTTGACCTACTTTTCAAAAAATCTTAGATTGGCTATTTCTTTTGATTGCTGAGTGATAGGCTTTGATATTTCACATGTGCATTCCATGTGACAAGACCTTTCTTCACATACCATCATTTTTAGCTCACCTCGACGAAGTTGAGTGAGCTTATGCTATAACCCCACGCGTCCGCGTCCGCGTCCGTGTCCGCGTCCGCGTCTGGTTAAGAAGTTTGGGGTAGCTCAGTATCTGACAAAGTACTAACGCTACAGTAACCAAACTGGCACAAGTGATTCATCTTTGGATGCTGAGGTGAACCCATGCATCGTATGCAGCATCTGACCTACATTTTCCGCTTGAGTGACTTGGTTAAGAAGTTTGGGGTAGCTCAGTATCTGACAAAGTACTGATGCTACAGTAACCAAACTGGCACAAGTGATTCATTTTTGGATGCTGAGGTAAACCCATGCATCGGATGCAGCATCTGACCTACATTTTCCGCTTGAGTGACTTGGTTAAGAAGTTTGGGGTAGCTCAGTATCTGACAAAGTACTGATGCTACAGTAACCAAACTTGCACAAGTGATTCATCTTTGGATGCTGAGGTGAACCCATGCATCGGATGCAGCATCTGACCTACATTTTCCGCTTGAGTGATTTGGATAAGAAGTTTGGGGTAGCTCAGTATCTGACAAAGTACTAATGCTACAGTAACCAAACTTGCACAAGTGATTCATCTTTGGATGCCGAGATGGACCCATGCATCGGATGCAGCATCTGACCTTCTTTTTCTACTTGAGTGATTTCGCTTTTAAAAGTCAATATTGAGCAGAGTATAAGTGCTACATGTACCAAACGTGCATATTAGATGTATCTTTGATCAAACTTTCATAAAATGACCTTGACCTACTTTTGCCGCTTGAGTGATTTTGCCTTTAAAAGCCAATATTGAGCAGAGTATAACTGCTACATGTACCAAACTTGCATATTAGATGTATCTTTGATCAAACTTTCATAACATGACCTTGACCTACTTTTTCCGCTTGAGTGATTTTGCCTTTAAAAGCCAATATTGAGCAGAGTATAACTGCTACATGTACCAAACTTGCATATTGGATGTATCTTTGATCAAACTTTCATAACATGACCTTGACCTACTTTTTCCGCTTGAGTGATTTTGCCTTTAAAAGCCAATATTGAGCAGAGTATAACTGCTACATGTACCAAACTTGCATATTGGATGTATCTTTGATCAAACTTTCATAAAATGACCTTGACCTACTTTTTCTGCTTGAGTGGTTTTGCCTTTAAAAGCCAATATACATGTACTAAGAAATATGTTTGAATTGAATTTTACTAACACGAGGTGAGCTTCGTAATCTGTGATTACCTATGTTTTACCTCGTGCACTTGCCCTATATATTTGACTTACTTTTCAACAAACCTATGATTTGCTATATCTTTTGAGTGGTAAGTGATAGGGCTTTGATATTTCACATTTGTATTCCTTATGAAAAGACCTTTCTAAACATTGCATAATTTTTAACCTAGTGACCTTGCCCTTGATATTTGACCTAATTTCAATAAAAAAAAAATCCGCTACGCAGGCGACACAAGCATTCCTTGGATTGCTTTTTTTTCATACATGCATATTTCAGAACAATTTCCCTATTTAATGATTATTTTCTCTGTCTTATTTCTGTATCTATGGTAAACATAGTCGCCATATATCTTGTGTTACAGATTTGATTGGTTCAATACCTCCTTGCCCCTTTAGTAGGGGTAACTACAGGAAATAAAAAGGTGCACACTAAAAATTTTGACTGACTTGAAATGCCCGGAAGTCTGTAAAATTGGTCTTTTTTGATTGCGAATCTTTGGCACGCATAAAAATGTAAAGAAAAGGGGGGGGGGGGGTCATGCATGTCCTTTTTTCGCAAATTTCACTTTTTTTACAGGAACTCTGCGTCCTCATCGAAAATGTTCCGAATTTTGCATATTTTCAAACCTATCTGTAGATTGCATAAAAGACAAGATCAAGTTCGAAATTAAATTTATCACGACTATTGATTCAATATGCTAAAAATACATTTCCAAGCACCGCATTTCAGCATATTTACCGAAAATAATTTGTCCAAGTGGCTTCACTGGGTCATAAGGTTTGATACACCGTACACTGCTGTTTGGAAAATAAATTGGCTCAATTTCTGCACAACTCACTTGAATTAATATTGTCCGCTAACAACTTGTCTGTATTAAATGGATTAACACGATTTTGACTGTACGTTACATGTATTAAGATGAAATCAATACTATTCAAAAGCTCTCATTCATAGATTTCTGTATGATTTAATATGAATAAAGGCAAAACCGAAAAGTCTTTGTTTTTTATGCTTCCGGAATCAAAGATACGGGGGCATATAGTTTTTGGCCTGTCCGTCTGTCTGTTTGTCCGAAAAACTTTACATTGGGCAAAACTTTTGATAGGAAGGTGATAGAGCTTTCATATTTCACGTGTATTCCTTGTGACAATACCTTTCCAATGATACCAAAATTTTTGACCTCGTGACCTTGACCTTGACCTTAGACCTACTTTTCAAAAACTTTAACATTGGGCATAACTTTTGAATGGTTAGTGATAGGACTTTCATATTGTACATGTGTATTCTTTGTGACAAGATCTTTCCATTGATACCAACATTACTCTGACCCTGACCTCTCACATACTTAACAGAAAATGGTGTTTATACCAACAAAGATGCCAGCTCGGGGCATTCGTGTTTCACAAACACAGGCTTTATTATTTTCTGGCATACTAGCTATTAATAATGAAAGGTTTGGTGTTCAATTTTAAATAAACTTAATTTATGAAATCATTTCATTGTTTTATTCTGTTTCTGTTGCACATTAATGTGGAATTTTACAAAATGATTTTATTTTTGATGTAATTTTAAAGGTTGTCTGAAAAAAAAACTTGTCTGCATCCGGCAAAAATCTTGTTAGAAAGGTTGTGGGCTAAAATCCTGGTACTGGCACTATCAGTATTCAATGTCAGTATGTCAATTAGAGCGTGCATGGGTATCAGGTGAGCGTTGTGCCCCCTGGGGCTCTTGTTTTTTTATTTGTTGGTGAATTGTTATATTTTTAGACAATGAGAAAGATCACAGCCATAATGATTTATTCAAAATTAATAAACCACAAAAAAAAATCGTTTGAGCAGAAAAAATAAAATTTAAGGGTCTCAAGCGAGAGGAAAATAAGAAACGATGGATGTTTTACGGAAAATGCTCGCTATGACATGCGTTAAGAACCAATGGATTTTGGTTACGTCACATAGTTCTATATAAACTAACATAGTCTCATGATTTTGGCTGAACAACCAATGAAAATCATAGAAATATATTTGCAGTGTGACAAATGCATTTAGGGATACAACGCGTATCAATAGCCGACAATACCCTGCATAAATAATTAATTCGACCTTATTACTGTGACAAAACTGCTTTTTAAAATGAATATTTAAATTGATAACTGTATAATAAAATAAATAAATTTTCTGGCAATGCTTGTCTTACACTTATTATTTAGTTATTAGTAAATGTTTTGGATACTTTGATCAATTTTTTTTTACCTGGTGTAATTTTAATTTTCAATAAGAAAAGTGTTGGTACCGTTTGTCCTTTTGATCATTTCTCCATGTCACCCATGTCAGGGACAGCTTGCAACTCTTTTTGTGTCGCCTGCGAAGCATAGCTTTAGCCGTTGTCCGGTTATACGTCTGTCCGGCAATCCGTCTGTCACACTTTGAGAGTTACAGCCCATGACTTTTGAATGGTAAGTGATAGGACTTTGATATTTCACATGTGTATTCCTTGTGACAAGACCTTTCTACATATACCAAATTTTTTGACCTAGTGACCTTGACATATTTGTCCTACTTTTAAAAAAATATTAAGATTGCTTAAATCTTTTGATTGGTAAGTGATAGGGCTTTGATATTTCACAGATGTATTCCTTATGACTAGACCTTTGTACACATACCATAATCTTTAACTTTTTGACCTTGGCCTACATATTTGACCTCCTTTTCAAAAAATTAAGATTGTACATTGTATATATCTTTTGATTGGTAAGTGATAGGGCTTTGAAATTGCACTTGTGTATTTCTTGTAACAAGACCTTTATGCACATATCATAATTTTTTACCTTGTGACCTTGACATAGACATTTGACCTTCTTTTCAAAAAAGTTGGGATGCGCTATATTATTTGATAGGTTAGTGATAGGGATTTGATATTCCACATGTGTATTTTTTGTGACAAGACCTTTCTCAACATATCAAATATTTGACGTAGTGACATTGACCTAGTTGATTGACACTCTTTTCTGAAAATTTGATATTGACCATATCTTTCAATTGGTAACTAAGAGGTCTGATGTTTCACATATGAATTTCATTAGACATACTGAACAATAAATATCAGGATACAGAAATATCTAGCAACATTACGTGTACAATATATTAACAACAAGGGGACATGCTCACATGATGCAACAAACATAAAGACAACTTCAACAAACAATAGGGGACAGTGAGACTCACCATGAAACGCTACACCTGAATTATCAATGCAGACACAGCAGAAAATAAAACACCAATGTCAATTCATTGATTGAGGAATAACTGCTACATTGTTATATTGCGACGATCTTTAAAGATATATCTATAGTCACGACAAACGAAAACGAGTCTGTGCTCTGCTCCATCAATCAATGGATAAGCCCTATCATGCATCAGATAGGAAAAATAAGATAAAGAAAAGTCTGACCACTATCTCAGCAGCACTCACAATAGAGCTATCATTGAGCATCGTCGGACCCTAGAAAGCTAGAATAATTGGGATCATGTGCTCGGGAGGAGAAAGGATCCCCTGTTTGGCTAGCCGCACCCGCCGTCGATGTTCACGCACAAAAATGGAAACAATATCTGCAAACCATGCA
The DNA here is from genome assembly GCA_033119305.1 of Pinctada imbricata. Lineage (NCBI taxonomy): Eukaryota > Metazoa > Mollusca > Bivalvia > Pterioida > Pteriidae > Pinctada > Pinctada imbricata. The sequence goes on from VSWD01000010.1 coordinate 102,173,309, forward strand.
GTGTCTGAAGTTGTCTATATAGAAAGTGCTAGTGTGACCATGACAGGGAGAATACTTAGTGCTAAACTCCTCGAGGGGATTTTTTTCATGAGCTACACATGGCAAAGGACAAAAATGTACGGTGTTCATTCGGGGACATCGCTTCTTCAAATCTTCGCCCTACTATATATCACCAGTCGAAGAACTGAATATTTGCAGTAATGATGCGAAGAATTGAAGTAATGATGCGAAGATTTGAAGAAATGATGCGAAGAAACGATTATTTCTTCAAATCTTCGCATCATTTCTTCAAATCTTCAATTCTTCGCATCATTTCTTCAATTCTTCAAATCTTCGCATCATAACTTCAAATCTTCGCATCATTACTTTAAATCTTCGCATCATTACTTTAAATCTTTAAATCTTCGCATCATTACTTCAAATCTTCGCATCATTACTTCAAATCTTAAAATCTTTGCATCATTACTTTAAAACTTTTAATCTTCGCATCATTACTTCAAATCTTCAATTCTTCGCACCATTACTTCAATTCTTCTATTCTTCGCATCATTACTTAAATTCTTCAAATCTTCAATTCTTCGCATTTTGACTTTGTCAGAAGTAATCATTTTTGCACTTTATCTTTCAATATCTCAATGAGATATATATATATATTTTTATGAACAGATTTACTGTATATTAATCATTTTAAGTAACCTAATGCTTAAATTCATAGTTTATTCTAGAATTTTATCCATTGTTTTCTTATATAGAAATGGAGGGGGGGGGTTTCATATATTTTCAGCTTCTTTTCAACAAACACTCGGAGGTGGGGGGGGGGCAGAATTTGTACAATAACTTGTTTTACGTTGATGCTTTTTCATCTGTAAAGTATGATTATTTTAAAAATTGAGATATTTTTGAAATGATTAACCAATAGTGTTTGTTTTTATAAATATATTTCTGAGTGATTTTGTATTGTTATTTTTATTCTTTTTGGTAGCTTTTCTTCTTTTGTTATTTATGGGATATCAATAAAGAAATCTTTTACGCAAGAAATCAAATATTTTTTTTCTATTCAAGATATTTGAATCGGGTTTACATACGGGCGTGTCTCCCTCCTTAAAGATTTGTAAATTGAAATCACCCCCTCCATTTCTATATTAAATTCATTAAGATTCAAAATGAATAAAATTCTAGCATAAAATATATTTTTAAAAGAATTAGGTTACTTAAAATGATTAATATACAGTAAATCAGTTCATAAATATATATATATATATATATATATATATATATATATATATATATATATATATATATATATATATATATATATATATATATATAAAAGCACAAAAAAAGGTACAAGCGACCACGACACTAAACGTGTTTAAACCCAGCGGAAGGGACAGTACATCCCTTGAGCCCTCTGGATACACGAATATGTACTTGTATCCAGACGAAACAAGGGGCAGTACGTCCCTCATTCCGTTCGGACACAAGTACATAAAAAAAAACATACACACACTCTCATGCTAGTCAGAACCTGTACTATACTGAAGCTCGAAAGGCTATAACTAGTAGCCAGGTAGGTAATATTCTCAATTCATGAACCAAAGCAGACCCCGCGAGGGGCGAGACCAGGTGCCTAGGTAGAGTCAGCGTCTCCTGTTTGCATGCAACACCCGCTGCCAAAAAGTCTGGGCGGCCTGATCGATAGAAACACGTCCAAGACTTCTATAGGTTCAAAATAAAAAAAAAAGCTGAAAAGATGCTCCCTGATTGATTAAGTAACATATTATCAAGTGAGTAAAATCAAACAAAAAACCGCCTCCCCCACTCTATATAAACGTAAGGGACTCGATTGACTAAGTAAAATGAAACGAAAAATCCCCCAATTAAAAACACGTCCGTCCTGAAGAGAGATACTCACTAAACTGACAACGATCGGGTCAGTGTGAATAGAAAGTCATTTTACTTAGTCAATCGAGTCCCTTACGTTTATATAGAGTGGGGGAGGCGGTTTTTTGTTTGATTTTACTCACTTGATAATATGTTACTTAATCAATCAGGGAGCATCTTTTCAGCTTTTTTTTTATTTTGAACCTATAGAAGTCTTGGACGTGTTTCTATCGATCAGGCCGCCCAGACTTTTTGGCAGCGGGTGTTGCATGCAAACAGGAGACGCTGACTCTACCTAGGCACCTGGTCTCGCCCCTCGCGGGGTCTGCTTTGGTTCATGAATTGAGAATATTACCTACCTGGCTACTAGTTATAGCCTTTCGAGCTTCAGTATAGTACAGGTTCTGACTAGCATGAGAGTGTGTGTATGTTTTTTTTATGTACTTGTGTCCGAACGGAATGAGGGACGTACTGCCCCTTGTTTCGTCTGGATACAAGTACATATTCGTGTATCCAGAGGGCTCAAGGGATGTACTGTCCCTTCCGCTGGGTTTAAACACGTTTAGTGTCGTGGTCGCTTGTACCTTTTTTTGTGCTTTTATATCTTTTTTTTTCCAAGCGACGTGCATTCGCCCTTTGTTGGGCTGATCCGACATTGTCTGAATAGTGAACGTGGTTGTTTTCACCTCTTTTGTGCTATCTATATATATATATATATATATATATATATATATAGACAGCACAAAAGATGTCTGGATACAAGTACATATTCGTGTATCCAGAGGGCTCAAGGGATGTACTGTCCCTTCCGCTGGGTTTAAACACGTTTAGTGTCGTGGTCGCTTGTACCTTTTTTTGTGCTTTTATATATATATATATATATATATATATATCTCATTGAGTTATTGAAAGATATGGTGAAAAAATGATTATTTCTGACAAAGTCAAAATGCGAAGAATTGAAGGTTTGAAGAATTTAAGTAATGATGCGAAGAATTGAAGATTTTAAGTAATAATGCGAAGAATTGAAGATTTGAAGTAATGATGCGAAGATTTGAAGTAATGATGCGAAGATTTAAAGATTTAAAGATTTGAAGAAATGATGCGAAGATTTGAAGAAATGATGCGAAGAATTGAAGTAATGATGCGAAGATTTGAAGAAATGATGAAAAGATTTGAAGAAATAATCGTTTCTTCGCATCATTTCTTCAAATCTTCGCATCATTTCTTCAATTCGTCGCATCATTACTTCAATTCTTCGCATCATTCCTTCAAATCGTAAATTCTTCGGCTGGTGATATATAGTAGGGCGAAGATTTGAAGAAGCGATGTCCCCTAATGAACACCGTACAAATGAGATAAAGAAAATCCTGACGACAATCTCAGAAGCACTCAAAATACAACGGAAATTGAGTATCGACGGACCCCTAGCAAACTAGAGGTGACACCAGGTGCCCGGAAGGAGTAAGCATACTCTGTTTGGCTGGCAACGCATGAACATGAAAGCCAATATATACAAACCATGCATTATATGAGGTTATGTCTATGTAGAACATCCTATGGCGACTATGTCAGGGAGAATATTTAAAACGTTGTTAAACCCTTTGCGTAATTTTGTGACAAGTGATCATGATAAGTTTTTTCTGTTGAAATTTGAACAGGGAGTCTTGGTTATTGTGCAAGTCAGCATTAGGAATCGATGCGTATTGTTCTCCAACATTCTATGTTTTGTCTGTTTTCTTTTTTTTTTTTTTTGCTTTGTTTCTGTGTACATTATGTTTCAACTTAGTAGTATTTTCATTGTCTATCTATGTCAATGTGGGTTTTTGATGTTTCAGCTTAACGTCTCAGGTCAAAGGTGTTGACGGTTTCCGGCTTCTCTACATTTCGAAACCTAAGCTTAAATCATAAACGGTTGTTGTATACTTTTCAATAATATGTGAGTCAGACTCCTTTGATTGTTATTTTTGACATCTGATTTCGCTTGTTTTGTTTGAATTCATTCAATGCAAGACTAACAATTGTATAAACTTACGGCTTTCTTCCTAGAAACATTCCTATAATTTTCTTATGATATGAATAACTACCGTCCTAGTCTCGAGTCAGTAATGGATATCATTCGATGAAAACTAGAATGGCAGTTATAAATATAAATTTACGTAATATTGGTGTGGGTATGGTCTAGATAAAACTTTTATCTCACTGATAACTAAAGAGTGTTTGTTTAGGTATTGAAGCACATGCTTAAACTCACATTATATGTATAAATATTGGCTATTATACAGTACAAACTCCATTATCGTACGCAAAGTTTGTCTGATACACAGACGAAACTAGGTGTGTTTAAGTAAGTTTTCTTTATTTCTCTTGTTTCATTTTATTTTGTTCGATTTTAGAGTTCGAATTTTCCTTGACATCAATGTCATTAGGGGACGACCATTCTATCCTGAGGGGGTGACTTGGTAAATTTATTGGGGTTAGATTATTTTGTTCCAACGCAGGACCGGCCGAATTTTTTATTTTCCAGTAAGTTAAGGTCAGAATATTTATTTTCAACGGCAGACGGACAGACAGACGGACGACAGACAAAGTGATCCCTATGTGTAGCTATGCTTCGCAGGCGACACAAAAACAAGATTATATATACACCCTGGTTATGTCAACTGAATATGTTCAATACGCACTCCAAATAAAGCACCAATTGGGCATCGACGGACCCATAGCAAGCGTGAAGTGGAACCAGTGTCCGGGAGGAGTAACCATCCCATTGTTTGGCTACCTACACGCGCCGTCGATGTCCACGCATAAAAATGAAAGACGACATATACAAATTATGCATTGTCTGAGGTTATGTCTACATCGAAAGTGGTATAATGTCCATGTCAGGGAGAATTTTAAAAACACTGTCAAACCCCTCGCGGGAACTTTTGCCAAATGATCACGATCGGTTTTTCTGTGTCGACATTTGAATAGAGAGTCTTGAATTACGGTTGGTTATTATGCAAGTCAGCACTATAAATCGATGTTTATTGCCCTCCAACATTCTATGTTTTATCTGTTTTCTTTCAGTGAATAAAAATATTTGCATTGTTTCTTTTTGCATTATGTTATGTAATAGTTTCGTTGTCAATTTAAGTGGGTTTTTGATGTTTCAGCTTAGCGTCTGACGTCCATAGTGTTGACGAGTCCCGGTTTCTCTACATTTCGAAAACTAAGCTTAAATCATACACGTTTGTTTTCAAGAATAAGACAGTCTTTTGGTTGTGATTTTTGAAATCTGATTTCGGGTGTTTCCAATGCTAGTTCATTCAATGCTTGCATCACAATTGTATAAACTTGCAGCTTCCTTCCTAGAGACATTCGTATAATTTTCTTATGATATGAATAACTACCGTCCTAGTCTCGAGTCAGTAATGGATATCATTCGATGAAAACTAGAATGGTAGTTATCAATATTACGTAATATTGGTGTTTGGATTGTTTAGATAAAGTTTGTATCTCACTGATAACTCAAGAGTGTTTATTTAGGTGTTTAGGTATTGAAGCACATGCTTTATCTCACAACCTATGCATAAATATTGGCTTATATACAGTACAAACTCCATCGTCGTACGCAACATTTATCTGATACACAGACGAAACTAGGTTCGTTTAAGTAAGTTTTCTATTTTTCACTTGCTTCATTTTATTTTGTTTGATTTTATAGTTCGAAGTTTCCTGGACATTAATGTCATTATGTACACGTACTTCCAATATCGCAAACTTTATATCTATGAGAGGACATTATAGAAAATGTCCCTCCGAATTTAGAAAAATTCCTATTCATAGTTCATAATTCAAAACGATAGAAATTCGAATATTTGAATAAATCTGTCTTAGAGAAAGTGATTTAAACAGAAAGACTGAACTAATTGTAACTAAACTGTTTCGCGGTTCTCCGTGTCGGTCACCAGAACTGCAGATATATGCTAATCACAGGGAAAAGAGCAAAGAGGAGAAACAAAAGGGAAAAGTTAACACAACGTATGACACCGAAATACCAAACACAAAAGACCACACTAAATGTACTAGACTAATGGGCAAAAGCTGTCGACTTCGGTCAGCCTATAAATATTAATTTTCTTGTTAAAAAAAGACAAATACTTGATGAAACACTTCGGAGCATTGTCAAGCATAAAACAAAAAGTCGAATAAATTCATTTTTATTCTATTTCATCTTGTTCATTTATTTATTTTGTATACATTTACATACATGAGGCAGTCATACGGTTTTTATATCTTATACGCTCAACATATAAATCACAGAACGAAAATATTTAGAAACATTTCACATGGAACTCCAAGGATTCTGTATATAACTCCTTTAAAAAAAAAAAACTCAGGTCGATCTTAATTTTTCGTTTCGCGTTCCATATGGATAGTTATTATCCCTCAAATTAAGAATGGCCATATGCCAAGCCCGTAGCAATCTAAAAGATATATGTATAAAATCAAAATGCCATTTTTGGAAGGAGACATACAGATTTTTAGAATATGCCAATAGGAAATAGTCGGGGAGGGTCATTCATGGATCAATCTTAAGCTCGTGTCAAAACCAGTCGTGTGTGTGTTTTTTTTTGGGGGGGGGGGACTTGCGTTAATTACAAAGGCTATTTGAGTTACGTTTTTCTGAAGACATAAAAAGGAATGGCAAGAATACAGTGAAAAAGAGCGGATATCTACGGAGTATTTTTGGAACACGTACTACTTTCCTACCGACCTCGTTCTGATAAGCAAATGTTGTCTATGTTTTTGCAAGTAGACACCACGTACGACGTATTTAACATGTTAAAGTAAATATCGCGATTACAAATTGTTTTGATTACATTTATATTTTATCCTTCGTGTAAATGTATAGTGCGAAACGAGATAATTGAAACTAAACGAATTGAAATCAAAAAAAATAGATAGAAAGGAAATGAAATAAAACACATCGAGACGAGAAGAACACAAATCAAAAGAAAACTTAATGTACTCCAGAAAAAAGGCATATAGATGGGAAATGGTGGAGAACGAACATATAAAGACACGATCTGTATGTCTTTTACAATTGATTCTAGAGCCTAGAGTGTTTCAAAGTAGACAATTAAAATTACCAGGAACTATACCCGGGAAGGAGTGCCTGGAAATGATATAGAAGTGCTCCAACTCTTTACCTTCTTGAAAAAAAAATTCAAACCAATTTTGTTTCGAAAAGTAAAACTTCATCAGTATTATTTAATTAGATGCCGAAATGATTTTCAGACAAAGCCATACTTATTTTATCAGCGCCATTTAGTTAAAAATTTAGTATTAACTTTACAAAAGAGTGCACGGTTGCAAATTTCCAGTAGGGTCGATTCAGTAACATGTTTTCATCATGGTTTGATCAAATCCTTGACCAAATTAGCATCGGAGGATGTTAATCCTAATTGATGATAGAATGTTATCCTCCCATAACTTCGATCATGTTTTCGGATTAAATGACAAGTTTACGAAATATCAAAATAATATATGGTGTCCAATTAATAAAGGGCAAAAGAAAGCTTCTTTCAGGCACAAGTACATCCATCAATGCACTATTATAGTGGAATATGTACAGAGCGGATATAAATGAAAGAGTAGGGATAAGTGAGGATTAAAGTTCTATCCTGAAATGTGTCATGAGATTTTCTCCCTGTGGCTTCTTGGATCCTCCCAGTGCCATCACTTTATTAAAGTAAAAAGTCGTTGAAGTCGCAAAATTAAAAAAAAAATCATAAAATCAAACAAGGTTTTTTATAACAAGAGCCCCAGGGGGGGGGGGGGGGTGCAACGCTCACCTGATACCCATGCACGCTCTGATTGACATACTGAGATTGAATACTGATAGTACCAGGATTTTAGCCCATAACCTATCTAAAAAGATTTTTGCCGGATGCAGAGAAGTTTTTGTTTTCAGACAACCTTTAAAAGTACAAAAAAGAAAGAATAGTCACATTTCAAAACAATAACTTTTTTACTGATTTGAAAAGACAGATAAAGTGGTCCAAAGTCATATGCCCAGCTAGTATAGTTCAATTATGCAACATCAAAAATAAAATCATATTATAAAATTCCACATTAATGTGCAGCAGAAAAAGAATAAAACAATGAAATGATTTCATGAATTAAGTTTATTTAAAATTGAACACCAAACCTTTCATTATTGATAGCTAGCATGCCAGAAATTATAAAGCCTGTGTTTGTGAAACGAGAATGCCCCGGCGGCATCTTTGTTAGTATAAACGCCATTTTCTGTTAAGTATGTGAGAGGTCATGGTCAGCGTAATATTGGTATCAATGGAAAGATCTTGTCACAAGGAATACACATGTAAAATATGAAAGGCTTAGCCCTATCACTTACCATTCAAAAGTTATGCCCAATGTTAAAGTTTTTGAAAAGTACGTCAAAGGCCAAGGTTATGATCACGAGGTCAAATTTTGGTATCAATGGAAAGGTATTGTCACAAGGAATACACATGTAAAATATGAAACCTCTATAACCAGCTTCCATTCAAAAGTTATGCCCAATGTTAAAGATTTTCGGAAAACAGACAGACAAACACACAGACGGACAGGCCAAAAACTATATGCTCCCGAATCTTTTATTCCAGGGGCATAAAAAACAAAGATTTTTCGGTTTTGCCTTTATTCATATTAAAGTATACTGAAATCTATGAATGCTTTTGAATAGTATTGATTTCATCTCAAATATATGAAACGTACAATTACAATCTTTTTAATCCAATGTTCATCAATTCAAGTGAGGTGTGCAGAAATTGGGCAAATTTCTTTTCCAAAAAGCAGTGTACGGTGTGTCAAACCTCATGACCCAGTGAAGCCACTTGAACAAATAATTTTCAGTAAATATGCTGAACTGCGGCGCTTCTTGCCAATGCACATTTCAACAGGCGAGAAGGAGCGTCGCATATCAGCATACGCAGCAAGTGGTCTCGCAGTTTAAGACAAATTAAAAGGCCCATGAAATTGTTAAGCTTGTCCAACTAGCAGACCTACGACGTCGTTATTTACTGTTAACTAATTGTTTTACCTCATCATAGGTGTGTTACATGGACAAGTTGTTATCGGAGAGAGTTCATGAAATGTATCGGTTGCATGAGTATTGCCGACAAAAAGTTATGTGGTCCGGTAAAAACTCATGTTGTATCTATTATTTGAACAGATAAAAATTCCCAAATGTCTTACCACAGGAACCTGTCGTTTTATGAGAGAAAATGTTTTATTATTCACAACCTCAGGCCTCTGTGTTCCTCTTAGAAATATTATACATACAAGATGTCGAACACAGTGGCTTAAGGTTTTGAATAATAATTTATTTTCTCTATTAAAACAACAGCTTCCTGTGGTCCAACATTTCATTGGAAGATTTCAGGAACTCTGAACTGAATGATTTTTTTCAAGAATTTCAGATATTTGATGTCATATGCATTCTCAAAATCCAGAGGAAGAGATTACTCATTAGACGTTTCTTCAAGAAATCAGTCCGTAAATTTCTTCATCTAAGAGAGTATAAGACAGAGGAAATTCGAGCAAACTTTATACATGATAACAAGTATATGCAAGTGTTCCACGTACATGAATGATGTATAATATAATGCACATTAAATATAAATCTATTCTGTTTGCACTGTATCTCCTGAAATGTATCCCAGTACTAAAGGTATCACAGTACTAAATGGGGAGTCCCCTTCGGGTTCTGGAGAAGAAGTTGAAAATGTCGAAAGTTTACGACGGACGACGGACGGTGCGCTATGACAATAGCTCACTTGAGCTTCGCTCAGGTGAGCTAAAATGTGTTGACAAATTAAATTCTTTAGGGGAGGGGGGTCTTCTCCTCCTGCTTATTCTACAAAGTGCCACTATCACTTGCCCATCTATATTCATGTTCGTACAAAAAAGGTATACTTGGTTGTCCACCTCGGCTCATAAAATCCTTTATAATTATGTTCTTTAAGTCTTGAAAAGTTTGTATTGCTTGCATATCATATCTCAAAAAACTTTCCTTTTGAACTATTAATCTTCGTTTTTCCTTATAATCTGAAATAAATGTTTTCTTTTCTTCTTTGTTTCGTTTCAGATTGTTTTGTTTTGTTTCGTCTCTTTTCTTTCGATCCCTTGCTATATCGTCCCTCGTTATAACGCCAAACTCGCATACCGACACGATTTTATAAAGAACAGAATTCTCCCGATATAAATTCCCCGTTAGAATGTCAAACCAGCACACCGCCATCCGCCACTTATGTAAAGGTACCAATAATCACCCGATGAAAATCGCGAGACAAGGTAATTATCCAGGTAATTAGGCGTTCTCTAATACATATTAATTGTTATTTTAAATGAACACTGTCTCCGGTAAGATAATTATTCCAAAGAGTTTGATTTTCACTTATAGATTTGACCAAACTCTTATTGGCGGCGATATGCGCCTAGCGCAGCGGATGATGGGAAAAATAAAGAGTAACAGAGAATCAAATTGTTGAATCCTTCTCGTCATCAACATTTCCGATTCTATGACATCAATTCAATTTATGTTGACGAATTTACCGCCATTGCTGCGGCGCGCCGACGTAATATTTATAAACAACGGCGAGTTGTGGATCACGCAGACGAAAATGACAATTTTAAGTCAAACATAGAGCAGTTGCTCTTTTAATTTTTAGACTATAAAATACAAAATGAAGTTGTAAATTGGAGCAGCACGTTCGCCTTCAGACGAAAATATGCTTCATAAAAAAGATATAGGACAAATCTCTATTTTGCCTGAATGGTAGAAGTTATAAACTTTCCGTTTATACCAAAATTGTTCACCAAAGGTCCTTAAAGTTATCATAATAGATGAAAGTAAAAACGCCACAAAAATTGCCCATGTTTAGGATAGACCAGCCCTCACGCGTGCGCGACACGGCTCGTCGTGTTGTTCAAATCAAAACAAATATGGCGAGTAGCGTACACTCTCAATGAAAAAAAAAGGGGGGGGGGGAAACGTACTGATACTCAGATTTGATAGAGAAAGAAGAAAATGAAGACAGAGTGTGAAAGGTCGATATGGAAAGTATATATTAGAGACCAAATGGATATATAAACATCAAAGAAGTACCTAACCGTTATTCAATGTCAAAGTCGAGAAGGCACAATCGTGAGAATTCCCATCGAAACGGTTGCGAACCCCGGAATAAACAACATTCCGAAATGAGACCAGGTGCCCGGGGAGAGTCAACGTTTCCTGATTGCATGCAGCACCCGTCGCAACAGCTCTATGGAAACCTATCAAATTCGGTGATTGTCTCGTTGAACATAAAATTTGGTGCAAAATGAGCTAAAGCTCGTCACCCACCACGAAGTCACCGATATTTTGCTGGACAAGTAAGTCAGATAAGATATAAACGGCCCTAAATCGTTTCATACACTTTATTGTATCGTTACGGTTTGAAATGGTGTGTGAAAGAAACAGACGATGTCTAGTTCACCTCTCATGGTTTAGAATATAAATCGAAATAGCCTACTAAATCAGTACGGGGGAGGTATCGGATATGATACTTGGTACACCGATAAATGACCATATCATGGAACTATCTAAGTTAAGATGAATGTATTGCAAAAATAATTCCTTTACAAGCCGAAGTCGGAACGTGCTGCTTTACATGTAAGTATGGATATTAAAGAGACGTTCATCGAACGTATTATTACAATTTAATGCTTATAGATCGCTATTTACGCCGTTATTGGTATTCAAATTTCCAACAGTCACCAATTTTATTGACATTTATCAGTAAACTTTGATAAACCACCAAACCTATTATGCCGCTAAATTCTAGTATAAAACACCACTAAAGACGGTATGGCCGGATTGCAAAGTAAGTTTTTGTCACCCACTTGGTCAAGGTCACTAGGTCAAATATTACAGCATACATTGAGAGGTCTTGTCAGAGGCAACCTTCATGTATAATATAAAGTTTCTACTGCATACAGTTTCTTAGATTTTGCTTAAACCAGAAACTTTAACCAAAATCTTTAACTAGGTCAAAGTCCAAGGTCAAGGTCATTAGGTCAAATGTTATTACATAAATTGAAAGGTCTCGTCATGGGCAACCCAAATGTATAATATAAGGTTTCTACTTCATACAGTTCCATAGATTTTGCTTTAACCAGAAACTTTAACCAAAATCTTTCACTAGTTCAAAGTCCAAGGTCAAGGTCACTAGGCCAATTGTTACGGCATAAATTGAAAGGTCTCGTCATGGGCAACCTAAATGTTTAATATAAGGTTTCTACTGCATACAGATCCATAGATTTTGCTTCAACCAGAAATGTTAACCAAAATCTTTAACTACGTCAAAGTCCAAGTTCAAGGTCACTAGGTCAAATGTTACGGCATAAATTGAAAGGTCTTATGATGGGCAAGCTTCATGTATAATAAAAATCATCTACTGCATATAGTTGCTTAGATTTTGCCTCAAACAGGAACTTTAATCAAAATCTTTAACTAGGTCAAAGTCCAAAGTCAATGTCACTAGATCGAATGTTACGGCATAGATTGAAAGGTCTTGTGATGGGAAAGCTTCATGTACATGTATAATATAAAGTTTCTAGTGCATATAGACCTTAGATTTTGACTCAGCCAGAAACTTTAACTAAATTGTTGACGGCAGACGGACGGACATCGTCAATCTTTTGACCGGAATTGCTTTGCAATCCGGCCAAAAACTGAAGGTCGCTGTAAAACGGGGGTGAAGTGTGGTTGAAATTCGATGAAGAACATTCGCAAGGAAATGGATGTTGTGAGGGATTACTTAAATCAATACATTACAGGAATCGTTTCTAATTGTAAATTTTAGATGCAACTGTTGGTGTACGGTTATAAGAAATACCCGTACGGTGGGATCTTTTCTGTGACAATTTTGAAAAAAAGGTTTAGCTGATCAATTACTTTGTTTGTAAATCTAACTTTAAGGAAAGGGTGGTTTGTTTTTCTTCGGATTGATCTTATCTTACGGCATGAAATAAACCTACTAGCCTTCACGTTGTGTTGTTGAGCGTACAAAGATCTAATGCGATTTTACGATATTTTTATTGTTTGAATGTACCTTAATTTCCCTTACGTTTTCGTCTTTCATATACATTCGTTATAACAATGCATCGGGGATATATTTTGCTTATAACTTAAACATTTGGCTGTGTTTCATTTCGTCACAAACATGTAATACTATACACTGAATGTTTAATAGCTAACATACTCTAATTATATCAGAGTACCAGCATCTTACTTCTAAGGATTCTTACTCGATCAGCTCGAAGTTATACAGTTTTACTTTGACACAGTACCTCAAGTAAGTGTTTTGAATATTTTCCCCTAACATGTTCGACGTAGCACTTTCTATATAGACATAACCTTAGACAGTGCATGTATTTCAGATATTGTTTTTCAGTTTCGTGCGTCTTTAACTTAAATAATCGTACTAAGATCGTGGCGCATGAAAGAGGAAAATGTAAACAAATTACCTAAATTTTGATGATTCAAGAAATGCATTATAAACACAAAGTAATTCAGAAGAAATATCTCTTTTATTATTTTGTTCATGCATAGTCATGTTATCAGACTTGATATCTCACTTGAAAGATGACACATGTTTTCACGAATTCATATTTCAGATACAAATTTTGGCATTTTCATTAAGAAGACATTTCACTATATAAAAATGGTCCGATCATTAGAAGGTATGATGTTTCCTTTTTATGGATAAAAATTAAATTAGTGACCAAGATAAAACTATATACTGTATATATTCTATTTATGTTTGCCAGGATAACCACACCGTCTGCTACTGACGAGGCAGATGGCCGTCCTAAGTCGGCACCGTTTGCCCATTGGTCTCGTTGGTTTATGTGTAGTCATTTGTGTTTTATGTTTTTCTGTGATTTGACGTTCATTGTACTACTGCGTCTCTTTCTGTGCGTGTCATTTTTGTGTTTTACAGTGGGTGTTTTGGGAGGTTGCTGTTGATGCTGCAACTAGGTGTTGTTGGAGATCCCCTCCTTTCTTGATATATATATTTTTAGGGTCGCTGTAAGATGCGGAATGAAACAAAAAATTCAATATACATTCTTCCTATGAGTATTTTAATCCGCCACATGCCTCATCTGTATAAAGTTATGGAAAGTCATTGAAGTCTTAACATAAAGAACACATTAAATATATCAACCTGTGATTTTTAATGAAACGTTGTTGACAAATTCAACTTTTTTTAGCGGAACGGTGAATAATTCTCCAACTAGATCTGTATAGTCAATGCAATTTCGGATTTTTTGTTTGGCTTTTGTTCACTGTTTCACTATCGCTTTTTATCTACATTCATATCCGTTACTATATCAACGGGGATATACTAGTTTGTTCATTTGACTCATGAAACCCCGTATGTCATTTCATTGATTGAAACAGACAATACTAACTGCAGATCTTATCTTCACATATTTAGTTCTGAAGAAGTATCTATCATCTTTATCGGTACATGTGAAGTGCGAAACCAAACCAAAACGAAACTAAACGCAAAGAACAAAGCGTAACGAAACGAAACAAATTTTAACGAAACGTAACGAAACAGATGGCAACAAAACTAAACAGACCAAAATGAAACAAATTGAAACAACAAAAACTTCAGACAAATAAAAAAATAAACAGTCAGATGAAATATAAATAGACTGGAACGAGCCCTCTATCTATGTGAATCAATCATAGGACTGGCGTGGTTGGCGAGCCAAACTTGCCATGCAATTGATGACCTAGTACAAATCTACATCCTTTGTATATAGACTGACGAGAAAATATCTAATAAAGCAACCCCCTGTACCCTCTCATACAGCTTCGCGAAGAACGATCGATATTTCAAAGTATATTCTCATTTTATAGATTTTTAAAGACTTTCAATTATAAAAACACTTACAAAAGTTAAGCAACATTGATATTGTTTCTTATGAAAAATGCAGGTTTGCTAAAAACATTTGAAAATTATGCATCATGATACAAAAAAAACATGTATATCATGACTTTTGACGAAAACCTTATAACCTTATTTAACAAAATAGTATTAGGCAACTTAAATTGGGATCAAATAGGGGACGGGTATGATTTTAAGCAACTCAAATAACACATCGTTTTCTTAGAGTTGATTTGTCTCTTACGATTCGCTATTAAATTTATTTGCAATGAATGAAATTGTAAATCCAATGTAATTGAATACTGAATATGCTAAGATTTATGTCTAAATGAAAAAAAAAACGTATATGCACCCGTTCAATCAACATGCTGCAAAATTTGGCTGAAAGTCATCGTTTACATTGGTGAACATGTAATATAGTGGAATTATGAGCTACAAATTTCTTTAACTAGAAGATCTGCCATATAACAACACAAGCGGTTGAAGAGGATCGTTGGAATAAAACTCAACCGGAAGTTGACTGAAAGAACTTAATACTTATTTTTATAAGAAAACCTTATTATATTTGTGAATCTTTTTATTAAGTTTATCAAGTATCTGTTACCATAATTTTTTGGTACCTCTCTTCAAACTTTATTCTTCATTATTTTCCCTCAAAAATACATTATTTTTATTTGCGGCTCCACCCAAGCCAAATGTTCAAAATTTGAAATCAATTTAGTGTTCTATGTAAAGAACAGAGGTAAAACATTCCTATCTTTTTCCTATCGTTTAAAGGACAAGGTCTCCGAATTATTGGGGTGTGCTTAACTTTTGTCTGTGTGTATATAAGAGAATGAAGGAATTTTGAAAATCCAACCAACCATATTAATATATCGTTACTCTTCCATTAAAGGGCGCGCCTTTCTTTCTTTCGGAATAATATTCCTTCGTTGATCTTTCATTGAAGAGCACGCCTTTCTTTCTTTCATAATAATATTTGCAAATAATGCATCTTATAGAAGGGAGGAAGTTTAAGAATATTGTTATTGCAGAGTAAAGAATCTTATTCAACGATGAGGAGTTTAGTAAACAAAAAGCACGGGGTTATGTGAAAATCGGGGATTTTGTGAAAATCGGGGATTTTGTGAAATTCTTCATGAGAAGGAGATCGCGTTAGTCTGTTTGTATGTCATATATCGTGTCCGGGCTATATCTCCTGGACCGTTTTGCTATTTTGTTGCTTATGATCCAAGTGTGACCAAGGGCAATGTAAATTATTACATTTTATATGGAATAAATATTTATTATTATACCTCTACTGATTTTTTCCTATATTAAAAAAGACTCATTAAATTTAACTAAATCCCTGAAAATCGCTTGATAAAACAATTTCCCTGCAAAGGGGTGTGTCAGGTGAGAAGACTATTTCCCTAGGGAGTAAGTTTCAAAATCGAGCGGAGCTTCTTTTGGGGTTTGTCAGTATCTGCCAATCAGCGCCAATGAAGGTTGGTCGGATGACGTTATTAATACGCGATCAGAGTAATCCGCATCCTATCCGCTTAGCACATAAATTAATCCGCAATAGAATAAAACAATCTTCGCCTCGGGAAATAGGTCTGGTAGCGGGTAAAACCAGAATCGTGCTAACTCCCTCAATGGTATACTTTAACTGTATTTTATCATGCCCGACCTATATCTTGTCATATTTTAACATGTTGTAGCGTATGAATCAAATGTCACACACCACCTTGAGCTAGAGTCATGTTACCAAGGACAAGGTCAGTTAGTACGTTTGTAATGAAATTATACATGCTATCGTGCCCGGGCTATATCTCTTTAACTATTCACCAAATCACATTCATATGTTAGTATGTTGATCTCATTACCATAAGGTTTCACATCACCTTGATCCATGGTTACATGGCTAGGGTCAAGGTAAATTGGAACATTTTCAATCTAGGTGTGACAAACGTCCGTTTGACAAATAGATACAAATCATTGATGATCGTGGGGAAGGAAAAGAATGATTCATCATGTACCTTTGTTTGTTGCAGAAAGTAAACATCTAGCTTACCAAGTCTTTGGGAATGTTATTTCCTCAATAGAAGAATTCCAACGAAAGCAGATGAAACAGGCATTTCAATGCGATGTTCAACATGAAGGATCGTTGAAACGTATTATAAATGATGTAATGATTTCAGTATGTTATTTTAAAGACTAAGTTATAAACCTTCATTTGACTTATTGGAAAGAGTTCTAGTTAGTGATCATCAAACAGTATGTTTTGTTTCTGTATATGACGTAGAAGAAAATACATACAATTGACATACATGTATGATTCACACATTTTCTCGATAGACATATAATTCAAATTGATAAAGAGTGAATGAGAGTTAAACACAAATCCCCAAACCATATTCCAAAAATCACTGTTATAAATAGTGTTGTTGTATGTGTTTCTATTGTGCTGTGTTATTGTCTATATCTGTTACTCAAGTATTTCTTTACTCACAACAAAACGTTCCGATGTTGCCACTGCAAAGAATCACTTCACTTAATTTGTTTTGTTTTATATTTTTCACTAAACGGTTTTTCCTCTTGGCTCTGCAGATTGTTTACTAGGAGTGAGTTCTTGTGCCAACTATAGTTCCACTTTTCGATCCATAGTTCAGTCGAACAGAGAGTAGTCTACCGGAAGTAGACCTTAGAGTTTAACTCCAGCTGACTACGCTGAGTTAGTACTAGATGTCTCGTTCAAGATGGCGTCACTCAGCGTAGTCAGCTGGAGTAAAACTCTAAGGTCTACTTCTGGTAGACTACTCTGTGTTCGACTGAACTATAGATCGAAAAGTGGAACTATAGTTGGCACAAGAACTCGCCGAGTTCTGCTAAGTTGCAGTCGTCTGAGTCAAATTTTAAGCATGTAACTTTTTGTCCGGATAGATCTATTGTTGACCACCCGAACTGCCACCGGTATAAAAGTGTGTTTTTGTCTCCGTTTGTCCTCTAGCTTTCTTTTTTTCGTAAGAAAACATTCCGCTTGTATGTCTACTGATTATGATTTTCTGATTCTGGTTTTTGATTTGACTTACATTTACCAATTGAATCATTTTGGTTAAAGTACAACATGTATTGTTTAGAATTTATAATCCGTTAAATTTATGCCAGTTAATCCGCATTGAAAATTATTGTCTAGAAGGCTATCTACTTACAGCAGTATCTTGATACTATGTTTTCTATAATTGTATTCTAGGCCAACATTATGGTCGAACTTAATCTGATCATTTTTGGGATGCATACAAGAAATTGCAATCCCGAGATACGAGAAGAAGTTCTAGAAGAACTAAAGCAAGAAACATTGATGTGGAAATCAAAGCGGGTATGCCAGCAATTCTCGTCAGTCGATGTTTACGTCATGGAATTACTTCAAATGCTGAATGGTGAAAACATTGTGCCTCCGCAAGAGTTGGGAAAATTGTAAGATACAGCATGATTTTTATACTCCAGTCAATTGACGGGACTAATTATGGTATTGCGAGGTCTGTCTGTCCGTCGGGTCCCGGTAAAGTGCGAAACGAAACAAAAACGAAACGAAACAAATCAAAACGAAATGAAACAAATCGAAACGAAACGAAACAAAACGAAACGAAACAGATCAAAACGAAACGATACAAAACATAAAACTTAAAGAATATGAGAAAAAGAGGAAAAAATCGCCTAGAACGAATATTTGAAGACAAGATCAGCATGTAATGTTGCCTTAATCCAAGAGTTCTACATTTGTAATTATTGCCGAGAGGGTTTCATGAAAGAGTCAAACTCGACAATTCAAAAAAGTAAATGTCAAATGCCATTCATGTATTTAAGATGAATAAAGGGGAGGTGAAGGATAACCACGCTATGACATCGTATTGAGATAATAAAACTGGGGTGGGGGCACATTTCAGGAAAAAATCTTATCCTTTTTTCAAACGAAATGTGCCCCCCCCCCCCCATCCCAGTATTTGTTCTCACTTTTCTGATAAAGTTTTCAAATACACATAATGGAACAATTCCGTTTCCTCTGTACTAGACTCCTCCCTGCTAAATAATATTTTTCCGCCTATGACGAGATTATTCATCCCGTTCGCTCTCCTTTAATCCTTTAAAATGGAATTGTGCTATATACCGTATATATTATGTTTTAATCGTCAACTTTGACCTTTAAGAAAACCATCCAGCCACAAGAACTAATGATTGTAGGTAATGATATATGCAGGCATTGACATCCGTGCTAGTTCTCTGCATTTACCTTAATTTTTCTCAAGTTCTTTTTAAAGATTTATGTTTCGTTTCGTTTCGATCCGTTTCGTTTCGTTTCGTTTCGATCTATTTCATTTCGTTTCGTTTCGATTTGTTTCATTTCGATTAGTTTCGTTTCGTTTCATTTTTGTTTCGTTTGACACTTTACAGGGACCCCTGTCCGTCTGTCTGTCCATTCGTCCGCTTACGGAACACAATAACTTTAATATGCGTCAATGGATTTGCATGATATCGATACACTGTGATCAAACTGTGGAGAGGAATCCGCCTTTCGGTTTTCAGGCTTATCTGATAACCTGTTACGAAGGTTGCGTCCTCAAATTCATAGCATAATTTATGAACAGATCATGGACAGACCTCGCAGCATAGAACAGACATGCACGCTTCGGGTACTTTACCCTCGTCAGTTATCCTCAATTCAAACAAAGGAATATGGCCAAACACTGTTAAAGTTATGTTCAAAATATACCGAATGACGTAACAGGATAGGTGTTTTGTAAATACTCTGAAGATATACTATATACATATCTTGCTGCGTAGGCTTTATAATGTAGTTCTTGCAAATAATGGAGATTGCATGTTGGACAAAGTTGTCCTTCGTGTTTCTTTGGAGTTTTGTTATTGTCTCCGTCTGTTTTTCTGATTTTCATTTGTCTTTAGGACATTTTGCTTGTTTTTTTATTTCTTCATCAATTTGTAAGCCTTTGAGTTGGGAATTTTGGATTCCGATATCGGTTTTATATTTAACTTTTATTCACTGATTTAAATCACTTTCATTGAAAAATTAGAATTATTAAAAAATTTTGATATGTTAATGCCCTCTCTACCCATAAACCAAAATGGACAGATTAACGTCGAAAACTTCTTTTGTAGGAACATTAAAACAGTGTACATGTACCATGATAAAGTTTTCATGCGATATTTGAATGATCTGCTTTTTGAATCCATAACTTTACAGTGCCGATATCTCGGACGAAGAGTTGAAAGAAGCATTTACAATTATCGGAAAATGCGATAATGACAGAAAGATGATAGAGAAAGAATTTAGAAGTGACAAAGATAAAAAGGCAGTGAGACCAAGCATACCTGGTTGCTTTTGCTCAGATGGTAGGTATTAGAAAAAATGTATTAACCATTTTGTTTAAACGTTATTCATAAAGGTTACACTGATTGCACCTTACTCTCATCTGGTATGTCTCTTGTCAGGGACGTAGTCAAGCGTTTTTATTTACGCAATAACGTCCACATCTTTTTTTGTAAAAAAAAGAAAGTGTCTGCTTCAGAAGAAGGGGCGGATTATTATATTGGGTTTTTTTTATAAAGAAAACGATTATTTAGTGATAATCCAAAGCGACTCAAAATTAGATTTTCCAAAGCGCCAATATGAATATATTGTTTTCAAAATTATCCCAGATTTGAATTTACACAGAATGGTTGCTATCAAAGTACAAACAGCCCATTGGAGGCATACAGGGCTGCAGTATTCAATACATGTATGCATGTAAAACTATATGTTTTGCGAAAAGGCAACAGCATTTCATTTTCATATCGGAAATTGCTTTCATCTTAAATACAGTTTATCGTTTGCTTACATCGATTCACACCATATCTTCTAAATTCAGACAAGTACATTTCAGAAGCAGCCAATGTGCTTCATTTTTTTCAAAACTTTCTCAGAGATGGCCTCTGAACCCGAACCAACGAGAGTAGGAAAATCCTACCATACCCTCCACTCGGTCCTTTGGTTCACGCAAATCATCTTCCATAGATAAAGTGCCCTAATTTAGGCAGTTGAGGTTATTGGTCCACCATTTATGTAGACGTCAACATCGAATACATTTTAGCTACGCTCCTGTTATTGCTTATTGTCGTATTTGGTCTTCTCTTCTGCATTTTTGCTGTGCTTGTTTACTCTGTGTTTACATATGTGGTATTTTGCTGAGGGTGTTACATCCAAGTCTGGTTGGAGGTCCCCTCCATTCTTGTATATGTAATGCTTACAATTTTCATAAGTGCTTTAATATCTGGGGGGGGGGGGGGGGGGGGGGGGGGGGGGGGGCGGGGATACAAATTGTAAATGATTGATCGATTGTAATGTTTCGGATACATGAGACACAGTTTAGAAAAATACAATAATGATACATGAACGATTCATGACGTTTTTATTCTTCGGAAATTGCCATTCTTATATGACGTCCGTCAAGCGAAAAGCACCCTTAAGTGTAAAATATGGCAATTTTATTTTTCAACGAATTACAATAGTACATTTCATTCTAAACAAAATGATATATGATGTGTGTGTATATGGCATGGATAAATGCCATAAATCTTCTTTGAAAACTTTGGCATAACGTTACGCGACGTTTTAGCTAAGAATCTGACGACGTCCAAGTTATAGTACGACGACGTCATACTTCAGTGTGTACATGTGTATATCCGGTACAAATATGTGTATATATCAAATGAATACATATATTTCTGTTGATGATATATTGACATTCTATGCATGTTTATTTCACGAATACCAGACATCGAATACTTTGATGTAGATCTATACATTGTACTTGGATCTCGCATCATATCCTCTTGTTAAATATGTAATACGTTGGTCCATTCACAGTTTATGATACCCGTACTTGGAAATATAATCAGAAAATTTTATTTCGCATAATAAATGTTGAACAACACAAAAATGCTGATGTTTTGCCTCAACAGCGACGATTCGCCGGAATCCCGTATATCTAAGTACATGTAACTATGAATTTTTCGGGAAAAGTGATTATCCTCGCCATTATCCTTACATTTACAAGTATTCTATCTAAATAATATTTTGAAATAATTGTAATCTCAACAGTTATATTCGGCCTATATTTATATTTTTTCTATCAGTTTCAATTTGTTTTAAAACGAAACTTTCGAATAAAAGACAACTTTTAAAACAATATCGAACATATCACACGTTTGCACGTAGACACTTTTCATTTAACTTGTTGATATATTTTTGCTAGTCCTATTTGTTCTATATATACTATCAGGAATTTCAATCTGTCTACACGTGTCAAAATTTTGGGAGGAGGGGGGGGGGGGGGGGCTGTAAGGATCCTTCGAGTTATACTGGTCTCACTGGTCTCCATACTAGCATACTCTCTGTCTTCTTTTTTTTTTTTTTTTTCGTTTGTTACACACATTACACGTACATGTAACCACTGAACTATAAAGTCATTCCAAACAGCGACACCTAGGAATCACTGTTATATAGGATGCGACATCCATGTGTGACAGACAGACGGGCACCGGACAAAAAAATCCCAAAGTGTCGCTTAGCAGGCGAAACACAAAAAACCCTGTGATATCGAGCACACGTAAGAAAAGTCAAATCAAACAAAATCAAAATCTTTCTTTTTTCGATGACTTTTGTACATAAACGTATAACTTTGTCATGCAATTTTTTCTTATCTTTACCTTTTTGAATTATTGTTCATTTAAACAGAAAACGACACTATAGGATCTAGAATTTTTCCCAAGGGTGAGATTCATCAGGGGAGTAGCGTATGATTTTGAAAAAAATAAATTTGATAAAAATAGGATAATCAGTTCGGCTAATTCCAGGGTAGTCTGACCTCACAATCCCCTATATCCGCGCTTGAAACTTTATTTTCTTCTTCTTTCTTTTAATTTGTCGCTTCCTTTATTAGCACATGGATTTACTGCTCACACATTGAAGTGAGGTCGCCGTCAAGATGCACGACCTTCAGTGTTTTGTTTATTTCTGTTCCGAGTCACTTGATTTTTCTCAAAACGTTTTCTCATTCCCTCCATATACGAAAAGTTCAACTTAATTTCAAGGTTATTCTTCCTCATTCATTAATGATTGCAATAATTGTATTTTTTGCTTTATCTCATTTGATATTTACACTTTTAGTTGATGGGTTATTCAAATCTTCAATGGTCATATTAGGGGAGGGGCTAGGCGGATTTGTTTGTTTGATCATTTTCAGTCGTGAAGTGCTCAAGGTCGGAGAAAATCCAAATCAGATATGTTTGGTTGTTTTTTACATCTTAATTTTATGTCAATTATTAATATACACCCCCCTCGAAAAAAAAACATAGAAAGGAAGAAGAAAAATCTCTCTCTGCTAGAATCCAATGAAGCGTTGGCGACTATCAGTTTAACATTCGCACTGTATACAAAGTCTGCCATGTGCGACACGTGGAGTCGGCCCAGAAATGGACGCAAGACAAAATCGGCGAGTATTTCTTCAAATTTTTCGGATATTATAATACCATGTTTCTCCAAAATTCAAATTACATAGAGTGTGGCGATTTGTAGATACAGAATTTAATATCCATATGTAAGTCGGTCGTTATTACAGAGGTCGCCACTTGATGTAGCATCACTTTTCACGCACATTAAATAAATTAAAACGTGTTTTTAGTAATATAGATACACAGTTAATGAATTTAATCTCTCCCTCTCTCTTATACACCTAGCTTCTACATGTGTAATGAAAACAAATACTAGTAGAGCTAATTCATGGATAGATATCTTATTTCGGGGTCCAACCCGTCAAAAGGGGGTGGGGTTCAGCCTTTGATTTGAAAAAAAAACCTGTATACATCTATGCAAAAACAGAAAAATATGTATTTTCATTACATATTCATGGCCTACTAAAGCATTTTAAACGCCCCCCTTCCTAGATTCGCGCCTGTAATGTAAAGTATACTATAAACCTAAATCTTTTCAACCGTTTAGTGTAGTCATTGGTAGCAGATGATGCCTCTTTCCATTATGACGGCATGATACGGACTTTAAGTTTATATTTTCAATTTCAAGTACGATAATTGTACTGCCTTATAGCCTTTATAGGTTCATTTATTTCTCATACTTCTCCATTTTAATCAAAACGCTATTATTTTTCCTTCTGCAAACGATAGATTAATTTTGTGAAAGTTGGTCTTTAGATATTCATAAGATTGATTACAAACCACTCTATAATGTTTCTTTGAAAACTAAGTATTTCAATTAATGTGAAGTAAACATCTTGCTTATCAACATAAATCGAGGATAGAATATATCCTAGGCCGTTTCTGATCTGCGATTTATAATTGATGTTCAGTACTAGAAGACAATAATAATAATAATAATAATAATAATAATAAGAAATGTGAAAACATACGTCTCTTTGCAATAAAAAAAAAATAAGCATGATGAATTTTGAAAATGGTTTTTCCCCTAAACATGAACGGGCCCAGTTCGTTGGTCACGCTGACTGCGGTAAAAAATAAGAAAAGAAATCCTTGTTTTAATATCAATTAACTCATCACTAAATTTTCAGAAAAGGATTTCAAAACGCACGTTTAAAGTCATAAGAGTAATAGGCTATAACATTCTGTAGATTATGATTTATTGATGACTTTAACGTCTACGTAGTTGAAAAGTTATCGCAACACGTAACGCGAAAAATACGCGAAATTGACGACGTCTTTACAGTCCGATTTCTCTGTTTGACGTCATAGACAGATAAGGGTGGTTTTCGCTTGACGGCCGTCATATACAAAGTGTAGGAATATGTTACTTATTCAGGTCAGAGTGGGCAAGCTACCACGATCAGCCAATCGCTTGAATGAAAATTTCTTTTTGAGATTACTACGAAACATGTTGTTAACCACGGGTATAGTTTCATTCATTCACCTTCCTTTTCAAATTCTCTCGATAGAAAATATAAACAATGATTACTTGCGATAGTAATGATATTTTATTGAATTGAAAAATGTTGATCTTGAATGTAGATATTATATTTCGTTCAAATAAGTATGTTAAACGTGGAAAATCGAACACTTTAAAATTTCTAAAAACTGGTGTGACGGTGGATGGATGTCATGTGTAGTCTGCTACTTTTGTTGGTTTACCAATTCCTGAATGAACAGTTTTCATTTTTTGGTTGTTTTTCATATTTGATAAAATTTTGAATATATGTTTACGTACAAAAATATTGTGAATATATATGCATACACATCAAACTGATATCTAAACATCGTACATGTACATGTACAATGTAGATCCTTTTTTTTTTTGCTAATTTCTCATGTGACTTCAGTTTCAATGCTCGGTCGTTCCAAAGGTCTCCATCTGTCCAAAGCCTTTCTAATACTAATTCTTTCTTTTTATTGTTTATTACGTATATCTTCTCAGATTCTGATAATGTTAAACGTCATTAAATTCAATAGCATTATTTAAAACCTGTCAGGCTGATAAATTTAAAGCATGGACCACGTTTCGGGTACTAAATCCTCGTCAGTGATCCTTAGTCTAAACAATGTTATATGGCCTAAAAGTATGAAAATTATTATGTCCAAAAATGTACCTAAAGACGTAGCAGAATGAGTGGGATATGATGCTACAGGACCCACGTTTTAGAAATTTCAAGCAATTTTGTAACAGAAAATTTCAAATGCGTTGAAGAGACAGACGATCAATCGAAATTGATCAAACTTGGCTCCATGTGCCCTCGGGGACACATGGTCCAAAAGCAGTGACACTCACCAAGTAAATCAAATGATAAACGTCTTGAAATTCAATAGCATCATTTAAAACCTGATAAATTTTCAGCATGGACCAGACATGCACGTCTCGGGTACTAAACCCTCGTCAGTGATCCTTAGTCTAAACAATGTTATATGGCCAAAAAGTATGAATATTATTATACCAAAAAGACGAAGCAGAATGAGTGGGATATGATGCTACAGGAACCACGTTTTAAAAATTTCAAGCAATTTTGTAACAGAAAATTTCAAATGCGTTGAAGAGACAGACGATCAGTCGAAGTTGATCGAACTTGGCGACATGTGCCCTCGGGGACTCTTGGTCCACCAGCAGTGACACTCAATATCGATTGTAGATTCCTTTTCGTTCCTCGTGTAATCCGTCCGCCATGTTGTTCTGTTTTGCTAATGTACTAGTCTTATGCAAAAAAGTGCTTACACGACTTCCATTCGTTTTTCGTCGGTGAAAACAAGGTAATAATAGTGTACTCCTTTTATAATCAATAATTTAGCATATTTCGGAAGCGAGGGCATAAGTGATTGATGTAACCAGCTAGTTTCTAATTCTGAGTATTCTGCCATGAAAAAAATTGACAAAGTACTTCGTGGTTTGATCTTTAGTAGACCATTTGTAATTTTAAAGCTTGAATATGATACATTTTAGAATATATTTTTCTCCTAAATATTACTTTTTATGAATAGGAACACATAAGACTCTTTTATCTTACCTTCTAACTTTGAAAATGTCCAAGGTCATTGACATAAAATTCAAGGTCATTTTTCATCTTAAACTTCAAAATGTTGATAAATATGTTATTTTTCTCATTTTTGTTATACATTTTTTTTTGTTTCTTTTTGATTTTTTTTCAATTACAGATATAGGTTTTGAAAGATAATAAAATAAAAAAAAATTATATTCAAGATTTATTCTTAAGTTAGGACTTTAATCAACATCCACACCTCAATTTCAGAAGATCAAAAATTTTATTGAGTTCTTTAAGGTATCCTAAAAATAATTATTATCCATAATTTTGTTGCATATGATCGTTTAGTCTTGTATAACATGGCTCTTTAATCTGCTCTGAATGTCTGGAAAAAAAACTAATTTTAGATATAAAGGATATTCGTATAGATAACTTTCATAAAAACCCTCATCTTTTTCAAAATCCATGATCCAAATCTGAAATATACTTCAAATCGAATTTAAGTAAGTTACATGAAAAATATGTTTTTGCACCTGCAGATAAAGCAGCCAAGAACACAATTATCATTTGAAAACGTTTCTACATATCAACTTTAATTTCGGAACTTTCGTTTACAAATACTTATATCAAAAGCAATGAAAGTGTCTCTAATATTTTGCACAAGCATAACAGTGAACTCTGCTCATCCAACACCTCTATTTCTAAATTGGATCTTCCGACCATATATTGCATACCTAAGCTACACAAGTCTCCTTTCAAATTTCGATTCATTGCTAATTCTAGCAACTGTTCCACTACAGTTTTTTCTAGAAATCTTAAATCTGCACTTACGGTGATAAGGAAACACGTAACAAAATATTGTAAAAATGTTCTTAACAGGAACGATGCTAATTTGTTTTGGTCTATTAAAAATTCAGGGGATGTGATTGACAAAATGAAAACTGAAAATGTCCAAGCCGAAACCATTTTTTCATACGACTTCTCTAATATGTACACCATGTTTCCTCACGACATAATTAATCATCGGTTGTCTAAAGTAATTAAATGGTGTTTTGATCGAGAGGGGAAAACTTACATTTGTACATCTGAATCAAAGGGTTTCTTTTCCTCAACAGAATACAAATCATTTAAATCATGGACATGCAAGGGCTAGTGTAATGTCTTGTCCTTCCTCTTGGACAATATTTATGTAAGATTTGGTGAGGATCTTTACAAACAGATTGTAGGGATTCCTATGGGTACCAAATGTGCGCCTTTTGTTACGATTTATTTCTATACACTTATGAAAGAGAATTTATCCAGAGAAAAATTTGATGATATGAAATGCTTTACTTATACGTCTAGGTACCTGGATAATTTTCTCACTATTGACAATCCTGTTTTTTTTATTCATATAAGAATGAAATTTATCCACAGGAGTTGACACTCAACAAGTCAAATGTTAAAAATACCATTTTTTGGTCCTAAATATAAAATTACAAACAAAGAAATTCAAACCAGTATTTACAAAAATGTATGACAAGAGAGATGATTTTGGATTCAACATAGTAAATTTCCCCTGGCTTGACGGTGACGTTCCAAGACTACCGTCATACGGCATTTACATATCACAGCTCGTCCGGTATGCTAGAGCGTGCACTAATGTTTTGGATTGTCAAAGTAGATGTATATTTATATGTATCGTCTTCTTATAGATAGAAGAGAGAAAGTATCTTAAAAATCTCTATGCTTGAAATACTTCTCTGGATATACTTCTACATGTTTTCTTGATAAGGAAAGATTACTATCATATGATTGATAATGATGGTATTATACCTGATATACCTGAAATGAATTCATATAAAGTAGATTAAGACAGTATTTACCCAATTAAATGGGGATTCCCGTGGAACATATCACTTGCGTATCACATGATATGCGACCCTGTAAATAATCGATTGTAATAAACCACATAAATCAGACAAAAAGAAGACAATAAAAGAATCTTGAGAAAGTAGAAACACCAGAATAGATATGAGAGATTGGATCTCAAATGAATTTTCATTTCATACGATGAATTATGAAACGAGATATGTGTTTTATATCCCCTAGCCTTGGCGAAGGGATATTACACACAACGAGTTTCATAATACATCGTATGAAATACAAATTCCTTTGGGATTCTTTTTATCACATGATATTGCCTAAAAATGTGTATTTCTAACGTGAAATCAACGTTTCGGAGAACTATAGAGGTGAACCACGCCGTGTTTTACATGTAGAAGTCGTCTGCTACGCCATAAGAAGTAGTGTCCCAATTGTATAGATATTCTGTGCGCAAGAGAAAGATATTTCAAGTTTTAATAGTATATTAATGCAAGTATTAATTCAATAACAACAATTTTAACCATTGATATTGACTCTGGGTCTGAATCTAACATATTTTAAAGGTCACATTTGTCAAGGTTTATGTGATTAGGTTCCAAACTTGATCAATCGCATTCAAGTAGACTCATTTGGGATTTTTTTCATTACATGATCTTTTTTTATTGTTTATTTCCAACGTGAATTCAACGATTCTGAGAATTAGAGGCGAATCACGTCGTGACCAACAGGTCCTCTGCTACGCCATGAGAAGTAGTTTCCCTATCGTATAGATATATTCTGTGCGTAAGAGAAAAACATTTCAAATCTGTTTAGTATTCTAAATAATGCACTATTTAATTCTACAATGATTTTTATCGTTGATATTGATTCCGCGTCTGAATTAACAATTAATCGATATTTAAAAGGTCACACTTGTCAATGTTTATTAGATTAGGTTCCAAACTTGACCAATCGCATTCAAGCAGAGCGATGTGTAACATGTTATCATGTCATATATCTAAGAAATGGCTTTATGACACTGCATAACGGGTGTCTCGTGTGATAGATCTGTATTTATTACGTTCTCTTATTCTAAAATAAAAATAAGAATATAGCTGGGGAGATACCAAACAAGACCACACGGCAGTGACTGCATACAACACATGCGAAAGATCGAAACAGAAACGAAAAAAGCATTAGACCTAAATATCGAAGTTAACAAAAATCCAATCTATTCGAATGGTATACTTATATTTTTCAATATCTTATAGTTTGATTTGTTTGAAGTGAAGTGATAGCAAAATTTATCAAGTCGTTTGTGTCATCGGACATATTCAAATCTAGTGAGATTAGAATTAATAACAATATATGTGAGGCTGAAAGTGAATGAAATATTAATATCTAATAAATTCTCTAAAAAAAATGTTTTCAGGTAGCCACGAAAGAGCGAGTCCTCTTCATGAACATCAAAAACCATACTCTGTAAAATGTCTTGCTAAAAATGCAGATGGATATAAGGAAGAAGTTGTATTAGAGTATGACTTATCCATTCCTGAGAATAGAATTATACATTCAACAGAAAATGGAATGAAAGTCATAAAGAAAAATCCATACAACATTTCAAATGATGCTGCGTTTCACAGTAATTCACAGAATATTGACAAGCTTCCAAAAATAAATATCACACAACTCGAAATACTAGAAGAATGCATTCTGGAAAATGCCCCCAACCTATGGAAAAATCACTCGAATCTTACAATCATAACTGCAGACGCATGTAGATCAGTGGACAACGTCCCAATTCATGAAGCATGTATCGTCCTTTATTGCCTTTCGAAAGGATTCGTTCCTTTGAGCGAAGAATTATTCCCAAAAGAGCTGTCTTGTCTTAGAGGAAAATTCAAAACTGACATAAGGGAAGGGTATTTTATCCTAGGACCGATAAACATGTATGGAAATCTCGATAGCTACAATGACCCTATATGCATGGGGAGTAATATCGGAGCTAAAGATGGGAGAACATGTGGAAGTGTTGGATTATTTGTAGATTTGCCAAATAATGCAAAGGGTTTCATCACTTGCTGCCATGTACTCCGTAACTGCATAACAGCCGAGACCCACAAGTACGACACTGATGATGGAGATGAGCCTATTCAAGTTCAGCAACCTGGAAATTCTGCATTTTGTGGTAGAACCGATACCATTTGTGCTGAATTAAAGAAGGCCAAATTTACCCCTAATGTACCGCGTGTAAGCGTAGATGCTGCACTCGTCAAATTAAACTCAAGGATACCCGGAACAGGTCACTTTGTCATTAAAAACATTACTCAAGCAGAAGAAGCCGGTAAGCAATAGACCATTTTCATATTACCGCTAGACATGCTTTTTAGACACTACAAGACCCGACATGACAAATTTTAGCGTTATTTTTTATTATGACGTCATAGGTCTGGAGTGAAGTCACAGTAAAAAGTTACGTGAAAAAGTGTGATCTTGTGTCTTGGGGTGTCTAAAATTCAAGTCTATTGCTCTAATATGAAAATCGGGTATTGCCTGATCGCAAAATGTCCGATAAAGCGCCTGTTGGTGGTAAATACAAAATGATGTCATAGTCTAATTTCCGTAAAACATTATTTGACCTATAAATGAGTATAACACAATAATGTTAATGTCTGGTATGTAGAAGTTGCGATGTCGGACATTTAGTGATCAAACAATTTCCGGAGAGAAAAATACTACAACATTTCTATGAATAATTAACAACCTTACGAGATCGTTAATGGATTCCATTTACAGGAAAGCTTCAATTTTTGTTTTCTTAAACTCATGTTTCAATTTTAACAAATGAGACAAAATGATCAAAACTACTTTTGTAGAACTATGAGAAGTATAAAAAAGTGTGAAACCTTACTCATTATATCATATTAGTCTCAGTACTTACGTAATATTCACTCTTTTCATTTAGAGTTATTCATTTTGAATTTAACAACATTACAGGTTACTCACAAAATGCGTATCCTGTATACAGCAGTGGAGTAGTCCATAGAAGCATTGGAGAAGACGACATTGAAAAGCCTTTGCTCAAATCAGGAACTTCCACCGGTCTTACACGCAGTCTGTTCAGATTAAGGGGATCCCAAGTCCGCATTTTTCCTAATGGCGCGTGGCTAGGTACAAATGGAGAAAATCTTATAGTTATGAAGGGACAATATGAGGTAGAATCCTGTAACGTTAGTAAGCCTTTTTTCAGCGCCGGCGATTCTGGATCAGCCGTGTTTTTAAAGGAGCCGAATGGACAATTAGCGTGTATAGGGATAGCCATTGGGATGACGAGCTATCATACCACCGTCGTCACGCCAATAGGCAGCGTCCTAGATGCATTGGAACTGAGTGACGAAGACGTTACAAGATTTGGTACTTAATATCCACAATATGCCTTTGAAACTGAAACAGAGATTTAACTTTCCGAATTTAAAGATTGGGATTATGAATATCTAGTTTATTATTTTTATGTCTCCTTAACTTTTGCAATGTGTTTCTTTTTATTTTCAAACGAATCAATAGACTTCATTATTTCACACATCAGAAATGAAATGGATAGTCGAATACTTTTCATATCCTTGCAGTGTATATGTCATATTTTCCATGATGACAATCTTGTATAACTGTCACAATTTTTATCTCCAAAATTTGATATTGAATTTCTCCTGCCTTATCAAGCTTTGCAAATTGTTTTGAATACATGTACTGGGGAGTTGTACATTCATACTTTACCCGTTACAAATTAATGTCCAAAATTAAGTAAAATTGGTAATTCGCTACAGAGGATTCGTCGATATCTACCAGGGTTTTGTTTTTCTTTGTATTAACCAGACATAAGTCTGGTAATCCTGTTCTAAATACCAAGTATGTGGTCAGTAATGAGCAAGAAAACACCGGCGAACATAGTATATTACGATTCACTTTTGCGAGACATATCGCTTTTAGTAATGTACGCCATTACCGTTTACTTAGACGTAGACCGTTTGTCTTGAAAAAAGATACAGAAATACGAATGAGTTCTTCAGTCTCATAGTCGAGAAGGCAAGGCAAAATCATTATATTTCCCACAGGAACGGTTGTAAATTGCTCTTAATTTCTTATTATTCCAATAAATATGGTGTTTTATTTACTTCATCTGTAAATTGCTCTTAATTTGTTATATTAAAGTTACGCCAAATTTTTATGTAGGCTTTTGCTATTTATTATTATTTTGTTAATGCAAAAAAGAAGGCTTTTTTTTTTTTGGCTGCTTTTTTTTTTTCATTTTGTCATTGATTTTTATTACTATATTTCCTCTGTAAAATTTATTTGCCAATATGTTGACTGTTAATTTCTCATAACTGATGGACAAATTTTAATCTAAATTAGCCACCAAATGCTTATATGCCGATACACTAAGAACTTTGAAACTTTTCGCCACAATTCTTTGATGTATTGGGAGCATTTTATTCTCAAGATTTCATTTATCTTACAAAAAAACTTATATTATTTTGAAATTAATTCTAAATATGTATAATGTCTTAATGTACGGATTAAACATGTGTTCATGTATGGTGAATGATAAAGCCAATGAGCAACAATTATAACAATTGTACATGTATATATGTTATTCAAGAATAAAACTTCCTATCGTTTTTACGGATTATTTTTTTAGATGCAAATAGGGGACATCATTCCACGTTTAATTGAGCGAGTAACCTACCGACAATCTGTCGATAACACTTTTTCGTCGATTTGTCCATCTAGAGTCAACACTAAATGTATATATACTCAGAGAAAAAAGTTACATCCCAATGGAGACCTGTAGCGAGCTCATGTATTAGTCTGGGATGTATCACTGGGTTGGGTGCACCCCTCCCCCCTCTTGATCCTCCAAAACCGGCCTAACTTTGTAGCATTTTTTTGCGCTCTTTCAGATAAAAATTTGTCTCATGGAAATGTCCATTGCAAAAGTGGTGTTTTTGGGGGAAAACATGTTTTTTTAGTCAATAATCACTGAAAATAGGAAACAAATTATAACTTTAATTTGGTTGATGTTTTTAAAAATTGAAAAGTGTGAATATATAGTATTTTTAGTGTTCTTTCAGATGTAATAAGTTGCAAGTTCCAATTTCTATTTTTACTGTGTGTTTTGGGGTAAAAAAGTCGAATGTTTGCCAAAATTTACAGAAATTTGAGGAAATTTGGAAATTTTAATTTATTTCTGCTTCTCAGCTCCTCAATATTGCATATGATCGTTCAATGATGATTTAAAAAACATCTTCAAAGTCTCTTCTTTCAAATGACATATATTTTACATTCTTATTTCTTTGCAAAATCCTCGAAATTAATTATTTTATACAGAAACCTGTATTTTCAATAAGAAATCTCAGATTTCTGTATATTTATTTAAAGAACCCTTATTTGTTATGAAAGCAATGATTGAAAGCTATTTTCTAGTGTAACTTTTCACACTCTATCAGATTATATATGTTTTATTAATGTTTCATTCGAAATCAAAGTGTTTTTGGGGAAAAAACGTATTTTCTAGAGAATATTTATTGAATCTATAGAAGTTCTTGAAATGATAGCAGGAATGTATTTTGAACTGTAATAATTTAGGTTCACTCACAAATTACATGTATGAAACATAAAAGGTATATTTTTACTTAAGTTTGGGGCAAAATGCCTGGGGTTTTTTGTAAAAATTACAGATTTCTGGAAAAATTAATTCATTTTCTTTGCTAAAACTATACTTTTAAAGCTATTATCATTATAGAAAGTAATCATTTTGTCAGATGATTGTGAAATTAAATGTAATAATTAATTAAAACCATCATTTTGGGGTAAAATATGCATTTTTTATGCAAAAGCCACTTATTTTGAGAAAATAAGTACTAGCTCTTTTAATTTGCTTCAATTAATATGTTTTAGCTTTGATATTATGCTGTTTCTTATTGTAAATGGATAGGAATGTTATTTGATAACTGAAGTTTAATTTATTTTTTTATTTTGGGGCAAAAAAACCTTATTTATGAGAAAAATTCACTTATTTCTGTGAATAGATTTTTTTGAATTTTTATTTTTTCTTTTAATCAACACTGGAGAGGTTTCATATAATTGGATGGCATAAATGTGATCAATTTTAATGAGTAAGAAGAGATTTCTTTGATTATCTTGCTGCTTTGGGTGGAAAATCTCGAATTTTATTTAAAAATCGCTAATTTCTGGAAAATCCTCATTACTATGAAATCAGACGTTATTATTTATATTCAAAAGAGTTCCTGGGTATATCATAGTTTGTCTTTGTGAGTCATATGCATTTGAAATATATTCTGTTAATTTAATTGATATTTTGGGGCAAAAAACCTAATTTATGAGCAAAATTTACTCGTTTCTGTGAAAATAGTTTTAAATCTATATATTTTATTCAATCAAAATTGGAGAGGTTTCATATAATTGGATGGCATAAAAGTGATCAAGTTTAATGAGTTAGAAGATATTTCTTTGATATTCTTGCTATTTTGGGTGGAAAATCTCAATTTTTATTTAAAAACTGCTGACTTCTGGAAAATCCTTATTACTATGAAATGTGTTGTTACTATTTTTATTCTAAAGTGTTCCTGGGTAGATCATAGTTTGTCCTTGTTCTTGATATGTTTTTGAGGTATCCTCTGTTAGTTTAATTGGTATTTTGGAGCAAAAAATATGTTTTTTATGAATTATACAGCCCCGACCAGTCGAAAGTTTAACGCCGAGCTGACGAAATTTTGAAAGCTAAATTCGAAGGTTTCGTTTACTATTCGTCAGCGATTTTTTGAAAGCTACTGAGATGACGAGATTTTGAAAGCTCTAAACAGCTTTCGAAAAATCGCTGACGAAAATTTCGTTAACTAATCTTAGTTAACGAAAGATTTGAAAGCTATGAGCTTTCAAATTTTCGTCATCTCGGAGCTTTCAAAATATTTGAAAGCAATCGCTGACGAAATTTTGAAAGCAATCGCTGACGAAAATTTTGAAAGCAATCGCTGACGAAAATTTTGAAAGCTATCGCTGACGAAAGTTTTGAAAGCTATCGCTGACGAAAATTTTGAAAGCTATCGCTGACGAAAATTTTGAAAGCTTTTTGAATGCTCGGGTGCCATATTGTTTTTGCAATGGCTGCGGCACGCCTCGGACGAATTCCTCTGCACAGTTTAGAGGATGAAAGAAGCCGTCTCTTTATCGGCGTGGCACTTTAAAAATTCACCGATTGTGAAATATCTTTCAAAGCTTCCGACAGTCACAGAGAAGCCAGGGTTTCACTGGTTATAAATTCCCATCATTTAGTCAGAATTTGGCCGGTCAGATGTAAATTTTCTGGTATATATATACATTTAGATTTAAGATGAAGTGGAAGTTGTTCATATATACACTGAATACCTTTACAGGTAATACAAATACAGGTAAATTCAGGTAACTTATTAGTGCAAAGCATACCCTTTTGATGGCCCCATTCACCCCAAATTAACATAATGTTATTTTAACCAAGTAGGTGTTTGGGGAACACACCGATCTGGGAAACACGGAATCTTCAAATAAACTTATAAAAATAAACAAGATACAATATTTAATTTAATCCAAGAATATATATTTTCATAATTTAATCTGAATAAACCTCATAATTAATACTATTTCATCAAGAAAATTATGAAGATGATTGCTTTGATTTCGGCCATCTTGGTTTTATCGACACAAAATAGCTTACGAGAAAAGCTTTCAAAAATTTTGAAAGCTAGTTAACGAAATTTTCGTCAGCGATTAGCTTTCAAAAATTTTGAAAGCTATAGTTAACGAAATTTTCGTCAGCGATTAGCTTTCAAAAATTTTGAAAGCTATAGCTGACGAAATTTCGTTAACTATAGCTTTCAAATTTAGCTATTGCTGACGAAAATTTTGAAAGCTAGGGAATCGCTGACGAAAATTAGTTAACGAAAAATCGCTGACGAAATTTCGTCATCTCTTGAGTATTCAAAATTTTGAAAGCAATCGCTGAGCTAAGCTAAGCTTTCAAAAATATCAAACTTTCGACTGGTCGGGGCTGTATATAGCCTTTATCAAGAATCTTACTATAGAAAGTCTCATATTTCAAACTATGATTACTATCATCTGTATTTCCTATTTAACTGAAATATAAGACTTTCAATAGTAAGTTTCTTAATATAGGCTATATATTCATAAAAAAGACTTTTTTTTTGCCCCAAAATACCAATCGAATTAACAGAGGATACTTCAAATACATATGACGTACATGGACAAACTATGATATACCCAGGAACACCTTAGAATATGAATAATAACGGCACATTTCATAGTAAAAAGGATTTTCCAGAAATCAGCGGTTTTTGAATAAAAATTGAGATTTTTCACTTAAAAAATGCTGTTCCAAACACGCTCGTTAAGTAAGCTTGACGATAGTCTAACGTTCGCGTAACGTGTTTGTAACGTGCACGGAACGTGTCTCTAACGACTGCCTGGCGTTCTCAACGTGTACGAAACGTTCGAGTAGCGACCAAATCAATTCCACTACATAAATTTATTACTGGAAAAAATGATTTTGAATTCAAGTTGAATCACATCAAAAGTAAAAAAAACCAAACAAACAATCGGTATTGTTTATATCCTTTTTAAAAATGTTAAATGCTTTACAATAAATACATGAAAATTTTATCACGATAAGCTGAAATCGTTGTGTAGTGACATCATGATAATTTTAAATGAAGTGATATTATATGTAATAGAATAAAGACAAAACAAACGATGACGGATGAGGAAAAGGTATATAAGCCAAGGTTTTTCTTCCTCTGACATCGAGTTTCCTCGTATAATTGAATGTTAACCATTTCAGCGCAAATGAACTGAAAATTCTCATAGAACGCCCCAATACGCTATCAAAACGCTATACCAAACTTTGCACGAT
Organism: Pinctada imbricata; assembly: GCA_033119305.1. NCBI lineage: Eukaryota > Metazoa > Mollusca > Bivalvia > Pterioida > Pteriidae > Pinctada > Pinctada imbricata. The sequence goes on from VSWD01000010.1 coordinate 102,210,541, forward strand.
CGTTGGGTACATATTCCGCGTACGTCAAGTCACTGGAAATGCGCTGGTACACGTTGTCGTACGCTGACATACGTTATGAACACGTTACATACCCGCTAAGTAAACCCTTTGCAGTCGTTGTTACACGTCAGCCGTTCGATGGGCAAACGCTGAGAAATCCGCTTTCTTTTTATCTTTAATAAACGACCTAAGCGTTCGACAGCGTGTTGTAAAAAATGCATACGCTGCCACACGCTATCCAGAACACTGTAGTGTGACAGGGCCTTTAATAATTAGCGATTGAATTTGTTCCAATGTTAGTTTATCTGGATTATCAATATCAACTGTACAGTCTCAACAAATAACAGAGCATTTTTCAAGGCAATAAGATAATTTATTTTCCGATTTGCTGAATTGTGGTCTAGATACAGTAAATTAGATAAATTTAAAAGTAGGATTCAATTCGTGAACCAAAACCTACCTTGTTATAAGAGTAGTGTAACAAGGTAGGAGGATATTTATACGCGCATGTTCATGGAATATACTGATTAAGATTCCGTCCTTTCCATGATCTCGACCAAGGATCACAATATTTTAATCGAAATATTTGTTGTTTAATGCGCATTATATGTTGGCTGTTTTCACAAGATATAGTACCCGCGCTCTCGCAACAGCAGGTGACAAGAAGGATTTAGTTTATTTGCCAGTGTGTCATGATATGAACCCGTGATGGAACGTCACCGATCAACACGATATCAAATTTCATTATCATTATTGAGGTCCATTGAATGGGAATAATTTGTAGGATATGAAGAGTAAATATTGCCCTAGGTAGAAGGCAAAGGGCTAAAGTTTGACTTTAGGTCAAACAAGTCATATGTTGCCAGAATTCTCAGCCAATAATTGTTTTCTTATACCTTACTTCAAATACTGGGACAACAAACATTCAATTCTATAAGAAAAAAGGCGTTGAGAAATAAATAGAGTTTATAACGTCATCAATAATGTAACGTCACAAACGATTTTTCGTTTATCGTTCGATAGATTTCAAATATTCGCCCTTGAGCAAATATTGATGTAAAAAAGAAAACTTGTCTGTTTGGTCAAATATTCTTATCCATAGACAATTTCGAAGATTTTACATAGAGATACATATGTACTGAAAAGGGTTTATTCACAGAGCGTCTACAGAAATTTGTCGGGTTGATCATGCCCATACATAGAAGGCGAAGCCAATCCGACTATGGGTTTGATAAACCCAGAAAATTGGTGTTTGACGATTCCTTTTACATGATAATTTATTTATACGGCAATGGTGGAATTGCTGACGGTCCATAGAAATTTAGATGGCGTGCACGTGACTCGATTTACGATCTCTGATTGATTCAAGCTAGTCCGTGTCAAATTAAAATGAGATATTGGCCTCACCCAAAGTCCATAAATAATATACAATTTTATTTCACAAACTTCAGTAAGGTATAACAATGTATTTCCTCCTTCGGCTCAATCTAGCCCGTTCAAAGCTGACGTCATATTAGCGCATGCTCATTCTCTCTTTCGGCTTCCACAGTTGTCAGACGTCCTTTTTCAATCTGAGTTTTATCCAGAGCAATCCTTCATTATTATCCCACCGAGGATTACTTATTTAGTCAAAAAATGACTGACAACAGTTCAGAATCGGGAAATGAGTCCAGAAGGACACCTACTGAGACCAGAAGGTCACAAAATTTAGCCAGAAGGCACTCCGATGAATCGGACATAAAATCAGACCACATGGCTGATAATGACATTTTAGATGTCTATGGCAGTAATGAAGACCCATATGCCAATTTTGATGCTGAAGATTCAAATGCAAGCTTTGATTTTGAACCTGCTAGGACCAGATATGACCCCTGTGAGGGCGATAATCCGGAAAAACTGTCCGGTGATATGCGAGATTACGTTTATAAACAATTTACCCATCATTTGAAGGTTGATGTCATTAAAGACAAGATATTAAAGGATAATCCAGTACCTAATAACTCAATTTTCAGTGCTCCACAGTTGGACAAATATGTAGAGGAATTGATCGAGGACAAAAAAGCTATGATGTTCACTAAAATTCACGACGGGAGCATCAAATTTATTCAGAAACGAATCGGACAAGTCATTGGACCGCTCACCAAAATATGGAAAACTGTTGAAGATGGTGTAGCGGGGAAAACTGAAGAAAGCCCTATGGGTTTAGATGAATTACTAAAATTACTTGAGAAAACGGTCATGTTAGTGGGACAAGCAAATGTGGCTTGTCTTTATGAGCGCAGACTTAACGTACTTTCAAAGGTGTTCGGGGACGTAAAGAAAGCCCGAAATTCCATATCAACAAATGAGAAATCGTTTGCGGACGGCACGCAAGGGAAACATCTAGGAGAGGAATACTATAAGGTCCTAGACAAATATTCCAAAACCAAAAAGCGTGCGAGAGAAATTTCGGATTCCTTGGGACCGTCCACGTCCAGAAAGCGTGCGAGATACACTGACCAACACCGCTTTCCTCGTCGTCAGGACCAAGAGCAAGGTCAGAGGGGCTTCCAGAGCGCGTGGGGGCAAGACTTCATCCTACTCCAACTCAGGGAAAAGGTATGTTAACCTCCTTAACAAAGTCAGTGTGGTCAGAGGAATTTCGACCAAACGTATTCGTAGAACTGACAAATTTGGGCCTAGTACACCCATTTCAAGAAATGTGTTCAGTCCCAGTAGGAGGGAGGTTATCCCTGTTTCGTCAAAACTGGGAATGCATCACGAAAGATCATGTGATCCTGGATGCAGTTTCGGGTTACAAAATAGAATTTGTAAAAACTCCGAAATCAAATGCAAATCTACCTCAGGAAATGTCAAACGAGAGCTTAAATGTCATAGAGAAAGAAATATCAGAATTACTTGTAAAGAAAGCAGTAGAAATGGTCGAAGCTCCTCACCACGATCAAATTCAAGTTTTCAGCAATATTTTCATACGTCCGAAAAGAGACGGGGGGCTGAGACCAATATTCAATTTGAAGGAACTGAACAAATACATTCAGTACGAACACTTCAAAATGGAAGGTTTTCATGTAGTAAAGAATTTACTGCAAAAAGGCGATTACATGGTAAAAGTAGACTTGAAAGACGCTTACTTAACAGTAAACATTCACGAAAATTTCAGGAAATTTTTAAGGTTCAGAAACAGTCAAGGTCAAATACTACAGTTCAGAGCCCTTCCTTTTGGTCTGGCGTCAGGTCCTCGTCTCTTCACAAAAATTATGAAACCAGTAGTAGCACTACTGAGACGACTAGGGGTGCGTCTTGTGTGGGTGTTTTGGGAGGTTGCTGTTGATGCTGCAACTAGGTGTTGTTGGAGATCCCCTCCTTTCTTTTGTAATCTATTTAGACGACATACTACTGATGAACAAGAGTCTCAGTGCTCTGGAGAAGGACAGAGACTCTCTAATTTGGCTATTACAAAATCTGGGATTCATAGTGAATTGGGAAAAGTCAGAATTGACACCATGTCAAAAAATAGAGTTTCTGGGGTTAATTATCAATTCGATGTCAATGGAAGTATCGTTATCTCCAGAGAAAATTCAAAAAATTTTAACGAAATGCAAATCAGTTCTTTCTCCAGAGAAAATGACCATTCAGGAGGTAGCAAGCCTTCTTGGTCTTCTAAATTCAGCAAGAGACGCAATTGTACCAAGCACATTATACGTACGACAAATGCAGATGCATCAAACAAAACATTTGCTAATAAACAAAACTTATCAAGCAGAGATAACACTTTCCCCAGCTTGCAAAGAGGAGATCCATTGGTGGATCAACCATGTTCATCATTACAATGGAAAGCAAATATTGACACCCAGCCCAGATCTGATAATAGAGACAGATGCATCAAATCTGGGTTGGGATGGTGTTTGTCAGGGCATGAAAATGGGGGGACCCTGGACAATCGACGAAAAATCACTACACATAAATGCTCTGGAACTAAAAGCAGCCCATTTAGCACTACAATTAACAATAAAAATAAGGAGAAACATATTAGTTCACTTGAAAATGGACAATATAACTGCAGTAGCTCACATAAACCACATGGGGGGAACAAAGTCAAAGGTACTAAATCAAATAACTCGTCAAATTTGGGAATTCTGCTTGGAGAGGGAGATAACTCTCACAGCGGAATACCTTCCAGGTCAACAGAACAAAATCGCGGACTGGGAGAGTCGCCATGTAAGCTCCTCCTCCCAGTGGAAACTAAATACAAACATGTTTAACCAGTTGAACAAAATATGGGGCCCCATAGAAGTAGATCTGTTTGCAGACAGACTGAACAATCAAGTACCCAATTACTACAGCCTCAGACCGGACCCAGGAGCATTGGGGTGGATGCATTTCTGACGGAATGGAGGAATCGCAGTGTATATGCATTTCCTCCATTTTGTCTGATAACGAGGGTGCTTGCCAAAGTAATGAAAGAGGAATCAGATTTAGTAATAATAACACCATCTTGGCAAACACATGCAGCATACCCAATGCTCCTGAACATGACAGCAGACTTCCCAATACTACTGCCACAATTGAGGGACCTTCTGCTGTCACCGGAAGGGGAGTGTCATCCCCTGGTTGTGAACTCGACACTCAAGCTAGTGGCATGGAAAGTGTCAGGAAACAGGCAAAAGCCAAAGGCCTTTCAAAGGGAGCTTCAAGCCTATTGGTCAGTTCATGGAGGAAAGGGACCCAATCCTCTTACAACACCTGCTGGAAATACTGGGATAGCTGGTGTTGTGAAAGGAATTTGGATTCCTTTCAAGCCCCTGTGGAACAAGTAGCCAATTATTTGGCAGATTTATATGATAAAGGTTATGCTTACAGTTCCATAAATACTTACCGTTCAACAATATCAGCATGCCATGTGGGAGTGAATAGCACTCCTATTGGCCAGTACAGTGTGATTTGCAGACTAATGGGGGGAATATTCAACGAAAGACCAACAAAACCTAGATACACATTACCTGGGATGTTGATACTGTACTAAGATTCCTAAACTCAAATGAGGACAATGAAAAACTATCATTGAAAGATCTTACCCTAAAAGTTACCATGCTTATTGCACTGTCCACTGCCTGTAGGTCATCCGAGGTCAGCAGACTTGACATGAATTACATGGTAATTGATGATGACTCTATAATCTTTAGTGTACCTACTTTGACAATGGGTAGGAGATGTGGGGAGCCCCCAATTGAAATTAAAATTGGGAAATTTAGAGCAGAACCCAAATTAGATGTGGTTACTTGTATATTGGAGTATATCAATAGAACGCAAGACATCAGAGGCAATGAGACTGTCCTACTCATTAGTCATATAAAGCCTCACAAGCAGGTAAGACCCTGTACAGTAGCTAAGTGGTTACAACAAATAATGCAAATGGCAGGAATTGACATATCCATATTCAAGGCACATTCTACAAGAAGTGCCTCAACATCTAAGGCAAATAATGAAAATGGCCAAATGGAGGTCTGAATGTACATTCAAGAGGTTCTATAATAGAACCATAGAGGGAGTGGGGGAAAACCCAGCTAACAGGTTCTCAGATGCAGTTTTTCATATATAGCTTTGAATATACATTGTTATACCTAACTGAAGTCTGTGAAATAAAATTTAAAATTTTGTAAGTGCACGAAGTGCACGAAATGAAATTATAATTTTATGAACAAACTTCAGTAAGGTATAATCTCCCACCCTCCCTCCCTAGAACGAGGCACAGATAGTAACATTTAAATCTGTTACATCAGATTTTACCTTGTATATATATGAAAAAAAAAGAAAAAGAAAAGAAATTATCTAAAATTCCTTATCTCTTTTCAGAAGTAGCCGATGAAGCATTGGTGCGATTGAGTACCGGCAGACAGTAGATGTTTGGCAGTCTAACGGAATTGTGAGAACTTTTCGATAAACATTATGTGCCCTAGACAAGGAACAAAAGGAAACACAATATTACATGCTCATGTTTTTTTGTTTGATTAAATTTGTAAAGATGCACACAAATAGTGTTTACTTGATTTTATTAAAAAAAAAAAAGAAAAGAAAAAAGAGTTGTATATATACAATTTGCATGTATATGTAAAAAAGAAAAAGAAAAAATCTGAGGAAAAAAAAAATGGGTGGAGATATGGTTATATGATATGGTCTGATATTGAGTGCATGTCTAGTACATAATTTAAGTGCATGTATGATACATACTTATATAGAAGAGTTATGAAATAGGGTGAGTGAGAGGAGGGAAACGAGGGTATTAAAAGTACCCTTTGTTAACAGCAAGGTGGTTGCAAAACAAAAAACTAAAAACAAAAAACAAAACAAAACAAAACAAACAAACAAACAAACAAACAAAAAAAAAAGAAAACAAACAAACAAATGAAAAAAGGAAACAAAACCAACCATAAACAAATAGACAAAATCAGAACAAAGAGACCTACTACTCCAGCTCTCAGAGAGAATGAGCATGCGCAGTTGGCATGCGCTAATATGACGTCAGCTTTGAACGGGCTAGATTGAGGTAGCCGAAGGGGGAAATACATTGTTATACCTTACTGAAGTTTGTTCATCGTGCACTTACAAAATTTTAAATTATTTACTGGAAATGAGATCAATACATGAATTGTTGGACCTGAAGACAACATCTTGCCTGAGGCCAAAAGCCGATCGCTATATATTGTCTGACGGTCCTGCAAATCATATGTTGTCCTAATTCCTAGTCAGTAATTGTTTTGCTATACCTTACTTCAATACTGCAGCAACAAACCGATTGACCCAGCACGTTTACATTAAAATTTTATTCAATGCATTGCGAATCTAATTTGCATTAAAATAATGCGCATCACATGCGCGGATCCAGCATTTTTGGCCAGAGGGGGTCCAAAAATGTAGGATTAATACCTATCATGTAGGTATTTTTCGGTGCACATCATGGGAAAGGGGGGCAACGTGTGCTCTAGGGATAGATTTTTTTAGGGGGGGGGGGTATTGTTAGCTTTCCTTTCACGTTGATTTTTTTTTTAGATATGAAATGTCATTTTGTCTTTGATTCGATCAAAATGATTATTTATAACATTGAATTTTTCACTCCTTATATCGGCGAGCGGAGCGAGCCGCGAAAATTTTGATTTATTCACATTTTGTCTATATTTCATGAGAATAAATAGATAAGTCATTTTCCCAATTAATCTGACATCTTAAAATGTCAAAACCTTGAAAAGATGAGGAAGGTTACATTCTATGAAGTAAGGGACTGTTGAAAATAGGACTTCATGAGGCCCAAGACAGTTATATAAAATTCTTTAGTATAAAAAAAAATTGAAAATGAGTAAGGAATTTTGCAAAAAAAAATCAATGTGTATTTGTAAATGGCGAGCGAAGCGAGCCGAAAGTTTAGGTTTCAAAGCCTTTTTATGCATTTTCAGACCCCTTTCAATTAGAAATGGGCCAAAGCTGAACCCTATCTCCGAAAATCTCAGGGGGGGTCCAGACCCCCGGTCCCCCCCTCTGGATCCGCGCATGGCATCACATTTAATTTGTTCCGGCTATTTTGAAATTGTACTAAAAATACTCTCAGTTTTGTTTAAAATTCAGAAATATACCAGCAACTTTACCACTAGAGTACGAACCTGAGTAATTGTTTGTCCTCGACTGTCTGTTGAAATTTGCAGGAAATTTCCTCCTTCTCGCATTTTATTAGTCCCCTATCTCTCGGTCTGTCCGTTGGTCTGTCCGTCCGTCCGTTTGTCCAATTTTAAGTTCTATAACACATGCATATATCAAAGTGAAATTTGATACACAGCTTGGTCTTGGATAGTTAAAAGTTGAACTTCCATCACGCTTGACCTATTTTATGAGGAGTTTTGCCCCTTGACTTGCAAAATTCAGTTTTTGTCAGTTTTTTTTTTGGACTTTTTCCTGCAACAAATAGAAATATTCCGGTGGCATTTGATACACAGTTTAGCCTTGATAGTTACAGAGAAAAGTCCACTTTCGTCATATTTGACTTATTTTTCGAAGAGTAATGCCCCTTGATGACTTGTGAAGTTAAGTTTTTGTCGGTATTCCGGACTTTTCTCTGCAACAAATAGTGATATTCAGGTGAAGTTTAATACACGGCTTAGTCTTGGATAGTTACAGAGCGAGGTCGAATTTCACTTATTTTCGGGGGAGTTGTGCGCCTTGATGCCTTCTGTCATTCTTAACTTTTTTCTGTAAAAAATAGAGGTATTCAGGTGAACTTTGATACACAGCTTAGTCTTGAAAAGTTACAGAGAAAGTTCAACTTTCGACATGCTTGACCTATTTTTCGAGGAGTTATGCCCCTTGATGACTTGCAAAATTCAGTTTTTGTCAGATTTCTGGACTTTTTCCTGTAACAATAGAGATATTTAGGTGAAATTTGATACACAGCTAAGTCTTGGATAGGTAAAGAGCAAGTTGGACTTTCATTCTTTTATATATTTTATAATGTGTTCTTTGGTTTTTTCATCAATCATCTAAGGAAACCAATTTTTCATTTGAATTGATATCAAGATAATTCTCGCAAAGCAATAATTATGTAACATATGCTGCATTTTGCGTAACATATATTGTAAGAAATATCAATTTGTGGAAAGCTTATTTTTATCTAAAATAATTGACAAAACATACAGTCTGACGTCATTACACATGCATATCTATATAATGGTTGCATCTGTAACGCATGCACATAATTAAGGAAGATGAAGGTTTTGGTGTTAGTCGTGATTGTAGTACTGTCGATGATTGGTAAGTATCTATACGTTGTAAATAATAAATTATTGTAAGGTGTGCTTAAAACGATATTACTCCATTAAAATTCAATCTACATAGTTCTCCTGAATATGCGATGAGCAAGACACACAAAAATAAGACTAAAACTGCAAAACCGAAAAGTAGGTGACTGTTCGATTGAAGTATCATTGTTTTTTTCCAACGGACTTATTATCTCTAGTCAATGTTTATTATGAGTGAATGAAAGTCAAACAGAAACGTCGAAACCTGATTCCCCAAAACAACAGTAGAAAGGCTGACGACGTTTGGAAAAACAATGCAAAACAGAACTTTCTCATGCGAATAAAAAATGGACGAACAGACGGAAACAATGACACAGCTGTACAGAAACACGAAGGACAACTTATCCAATGAAATATTGCGAACGACATTGTTGATCAATCTATTCATTTTTCTTTCCTGCTTTTGTACTTATAATCAAATACAACTTAATCATCACAGAAATGGGGGTATCTCCAGCACTTCGTTGCAATAAAACAAAACAACTAAACATCCCTTGCAAAAACACAGAGTAGCTATGTACAGCAAGAGACGCAAAAGCACAAGGGACACAGCAACGGAGCAGAGAAGCATGAAACACAAAAGATTACACATAACCAACCACACCAATATATAATTGGTGCCGACTTAGAACGGTCATCTGCTACTTTCCAGCTACCCAGTTGTCTCGAATAACGCATAATTGTTGTGTAACTCTCTTACTGTAAGATGACCACACAAGCAAGAAAGAAAAACGCAGGGACCCAAGAAACATACCGATGAAAAAGTAGTTAATTGATATAAAAATAAAGGGCATACTGTTTACAGTCTGTGCCCTGCCGGCTCTAGCGAGCTCATGCATGTTATCATCTGAGAAATCCGACCGACATTGACAAATCGAGTCGGCTTTTTGTATATCGCCCTTCAAAAATGTGCTGTATGAATTGCATGTAGCTACGTTTAAGCATATTCGAATCTTACGTGAATCCATATTTACTGTATGCACAATAAAAAAACGATGTCTAATAAAACACAAGCCACACAAAGCGTAGCATCCCATCGCATGGCGACAAAACTTCGTCATAATTATTTCATCCAATCAGTTTAGTATGAAACAAAGTTTCAATTGCTCATATGGCCATGACCTATGAAACAGAATATGCATTAATTTAGAGAAATTCATATTTTAGCTGTGTTAATGCTCTCATTTTGCCTAAAGGAGCAGGTTCGGTACATGGAAAATCGGCCCTAATTTAAGAATATTTTAGATTTTGATTGTATTTCGTGTCAAGGAAGTTAAATGTATGGTTGTTTGTAATATTAAATTAATGTTTTATGGCTTCAAAATTGACTTAAAGTCGTAAAATGCTGAAAAATAGTAAGAAATTGGCATAATTCTGGTCAAAGTTTATGAAGTAAGTAGCAAGCCAGCCCTTACCCGAAATAATTTCCATATAAAAAGTTAAATTTGTGATTTATCTTTGGATCTACATAAAATTTATGTTGGATGATGGTTGGGGCCTATTCTAATTTTGAAGTTTTATGCCAAAAATATGGCGACTTTCCTTCATTTTAAGTAATGTAGGGCAAATGACGTCAAAACGCCATAACTAACGCACGTGACGTTTTGACACTGAAAATATTTACTTTCTATTTCGGCATGTATTTGAGATAAATAAAAGAGATGTTGAATCATAATTTTCATAAAATTATTTTTCGCAAAGATTTAGGGCTGATTTTGGGAGTAAGTGAACCTACCCCTTTGTGCTTTTCCCGTTGGCTGCGCTAAAATAAGTACAAGTACGGTATATGACCTAGAATATTTATAGGAGTTTTCCTTTCATAAATGAGTTAAAGGAGATCCTGACGATTTTATCAGCAGAACTCGCGAAAGAGCACGAAATATTGAGCATCGATGAACACCCCGCAAGCTAGAGGTGGGACCAGTTGCCCGGGAGAAGTTACCATTCCCTGTTAGCTAGCCGCACCCGCCGTCGATGTTCATGCACGAAAATGAACACTACTTAACAACCTAAATTCAATTTCTGATGAATATCTGAAGTGAAGTTTGACACCAATTAAGAGAGTAGAAAAGGCTTTCCCAGTAAAATCCATTGTGACATTAACATTTGATCTTGAAAATAATTTGATGTTATTGTCTCATGGTGCAAATAAGCTGTGACATCAGCTTCATATAGGGCGTCATAAAGCGTAATATAGGGGTAACTACATGAAAAAAGAAAACTTTCTTTCAATGATTATTCAATTTGGTAAATTTGGTCTTTTGAGCTAGCGACATCTTTGGGACGCATAGAAATAAAAACACAAAGAGGGTAATGCATGTGTTTTTTTTTCGCAAAGTTCACGTTTTTACATGACTTCTCCCCCTCATCAAAATTTTCTAATTTTTACACATTTTACAATGCCTCTGAAGTTCGCAATAAAGAGAAGATGAGGTTCAAAATACCGTTTATTCCGACTGCAGGTAATATTTTATTGCTTCTGTATGCTATTCATACATTTCCAATATTTTTATCGATGGCATAACACCTTTTATTCAGTACGGTTCACCAGTCAAAACGAAGATGATTTTCCTCGAAAGTGTGTAGTTACACCCTATACATGCCATACGCACACATTTAATATCATACTCTTACACGCACTCTCACCCAGACCTTTTACACACGGTGACGTTACTTACACTGCTTAAAAATTTAAAGGAGGAATTTTTCCATCGTAGTATAATGTTACATAGAATAAAATTTGGTTTTTTTATCATCAAGCTATCAAATCATATCTAATCATAAGTAACGATTCATCTGTTTTATACAGACTCAGAAATTACCACTAAATCTATCATAATGTATTTTTGTTGATAACATAGATTAAGCAACTGTAAACAATCTGAACTATGAAAGTAGATAACTTGCTGAGCAGTATATGTACTAATAATACAATTGCGCTACTACATGCATATCCCTTCGGGAAAAAAGATGAGCGAGGAAATTTTTAAGTATAATTAATGAGGAAGTTTAAAAAAATTCCACATTCTGGGTTTGTGTTCAAAAACTAGGTTGTCACACATTGGTCTCTCCAAAATTTGAAAAGAAAAATTCAATTTACCCAAAACCATAACAAACATAATAAGTTCCTTTGGAATCTGCTTATTGGTATGAAACCATAGTGAACACTGATGGTTAATATTCCGACAAAGAGAAGGAAACATAGAAATTCCCACAACAAAGAAAAAAAGTACCTGAAACATCATAAAAAGAAGTAAAAGTGAATACCCGATGGAATTTAGAGCAGATGTCCGGGAAGAGTAAGCATCACCTATCACCTAAAGGCCGCACAGAAAGTCATATCTTATACACTTGCTAAATTCCACGATTGGGATGGTCTAAGACGTACCATGCTTATCGAAGAGTAATTTGATAAACACAACAATTTCATATAAATAATACAGGGTCCTTATTGATAGATTTTCTAAGGTTATCGTACTATTTTTTAACAAAGGTTTTATCATAAAGCATGTCTTATAACGTCGGTTACGTAAACTAAGAAATTGACAGTTATTGAATATAGATATATATATGTTTTACACATTTGTATATCAAACATTGACTTAAATCCAAAAAGTTTCTGCTTCATGATATTGAAGAATAAATTGAAGTAGCATGCAATAAGAAATTTACTAACTGATGATTTAAATAGATTTACAGATATGTAGAACAGTCATGGGTTCCAATGAAAGTGACGATGGCTCTATCCCACAGTTGATGCAAGTCTTTAATCCTTACAACATGTTCAAGGAGTTTAGCAGGAAACAAATTCAAGACTTCCAGAAAACGTTCAATAAGTGAGTATAAGTTGTAAGGAAAGCCAGAAACATGTTTCAGATTGAATGGATTCTTAGAAGCATTAGATAGTGATTTATTATGCTTTTTTTCTAAATGGGTGTATCCAAATCGAAAGTGCATGAAAATCTGAATTGTTCATTTGCGCATGTCTTAGATACCTAAATATGACAGAAACATTGCGAGTTTGTTTTTTTTTTTCAAACTTGTGTAAATGGTACTGCTGTGAGTGTTGGTATTGTTGCGTACTATTACAAAATTACGGGTTCCATTGATTTGATCGGAATTAATGTTAAAGCGGGGATTCCATTGTTGCGAATGCAGAGGCGATAGAGCTTCAATACCGACGCGAATGTTTCAAACTGCTGAAAACATTCGCTGCTGAATTTTTATTCACCTCTCACAAGCGGCACATACGTAGCGCATTTGCGTTGCATTTTCCTCTCTTCGTAGCGCGTTCTCCTCACATTTGCGTGGATTGTTGTTTCAAATGTGAAGGAGAATGATCTACGAAAGAGCCCCGACCAAAAAAAAAAATCAGACACAAATGTTTGGCGAATGTGCCAAAAAATGCGACGCGAATGAAAAAGAAAACAACTCGAATCAGCAACGATCTTGACACGATAGTGATATGATATTACCACGATAGTACTACATACACACACTACACTGACAAGAAAAATGATCTCAGAGATGATGTAAAAGTGTGCGAAACAATATTTGGTAAGCTTTGACAATGCCTCCGAGGAGAAAACAGCCTGAAAAGAGGTGGTCAAAGTCATCCAAAGGTATTGATACTCCTAGATATGTCAAATGCTTCTGGTTTTGTTCGTGTCACATTCGTGACATGATCACAACGCTCTGGGGTTAAAGTCGTGTCTCATTCTCCTGCATTTGCCTCTCACTTGCCGTATTTTCTTTTTATCGTGGTACATTCTTGTCGCATTCTTCTCTACTCGTATCACTATCGCCTGACTATCGTAGCGGACTCGTAACATATTCGTGTTGCTTTCGCGGGGCCGAAAGTTCCAAGAAAAACCCTGATCGTGGTTCATTCTCCTTTACAATTGCGAAAGTGGAAGCCCGGTTTATATGGGCTATAATTCTTCACGTTTTGTTGGTTTGCATATCGAGCAATAGAAACACGGCCTCGGTAGTGTTGGAGATAAATTAGATTAGTTTAATTAAATCCAAAAGTATCCAAATCAAAAGTGCATGAAAATCTGAAGTGTTTAATTGCGCATCTTTTAGATACCTCAATATGATAGAAACTTTGCGAGTGTTTTCAAACTTGTGTTAATGGTACTGCTGTAAGTGTTGGTATTTTTGCGTACTATTACAAAATTACGGGTACGTATTCAAATTCTTGAAAAATACATAAAACAAAACAAAGATACGGAGGGAATATCCTACTGTGGAAACAGCGGAACGTGTTCTAACGTGAAAAAAGCGACCAGAAGGACAGACAATATGACAGCATATTTCAAATTTTCACAAAGAAGTAAAATATGACGGCCCATAAGAGTTTTTACATTTTAGAAAACAACGTCATCATACCGCTAATGCTTTAGATACATATGGCCTCGTGGAGATTACTGTTGAATTACGTATTTCGTGGGGTCCAATTTTCGTTGTTTAATGGAAAAACAAAGGTTCATTATTTTGTGGATAAATAAAGAGGGATAGACACATTTGTCACCACATGTACATCGTCATTATCCTAACATTTGCATATTTTTAATCATCTTTTGAAAGCAAGATTGAGATAGGACAAAGACAATCAAAAAGGATATTCAAAGTTATAAAATATTGCAATATATCGCAATATATGTATATATATCGCAATTCAAATGACTCGCAATACTCAGCCCTATACTGTCAATATACATGTATCTTAAATAAACCATAAACTGCTAAAGGCGGTAAGGCCGGATTGCGAAGTGTTTGTATTAGATGACGTATACCCTCTTGCGCCGACAGAAAGGTTATTAATACTATTGCGCAATAAAAAAAAACTATGATTATAAGAAATCTAAAAATGAAATATCAAAGCCCTTCCCCTTATAGTTCAAAAGTAGGTCAAAGGTCATTTGATTTAAAATCATGATATCAAATGAAAGTTCTAGTCATGAGGAAAATATATGTGAAATATCAAAATCCTACCTCTTACCATCTAAAAGTAGATCAAAGGTCAATTTCTAGGTCACTAGGTCAAAGGTCATGATATCAAATGACAGATCTCGTCATAAGGAATCTATGTGTGAAATAACAAAACCCTACCTCTTATAATTGAAAAAATAGGTCAAAGGTCAATTTCAAGGTCACTAGGTCAAAAGTCATGATATAAAATGAATGATCTGGGCATAATGAATCTATATGTGAAATATCAATAACCTACCTCTTATAGTTTAAGAATAGGTCAAAGGTCAATGTCAAGTTTCACTAAGTCAAAACTCATGATATCAAATGAAAGGTCTGGCCATTCTGCATTTGAAATGTCAAAGTCATAATCTCTATAGTTCATGAGATAAAGCCCAGATTTATTATTTTTAAAAGTAGGTCAATCTCCAAGGTCAAGGTCAAAACTTCTGGTACCCATGGTGAGGTCTTGTGACAAGGAATCCATATGTGAAGTATAAAAGCCCTATCATTCACCATTCAAAATTTATGGCCAAGGTTTTCAAAAGTAGTTCAAACTCCAAGGTCATGGTCACAAGATAAAATTTTTTGGTATCCATGGAAAAGTCTTGTCATAAGAAATACACAATTGAAATATTAAAGCCCTATCACTTACTATTCAAAAGATATGGCCAAGGTTAAAGTTCTTCAAAAGTAGGTCACACTCCAATGAGTTAAAGGAGATCCTTACGAAAATCTCTACAGCACAGGTCAAGGTTACTAGGTCAAATTTTGTTGCTGTGTGTGATTCGTCGCATCATGGTCTATCACCATGTCATGTTTCAAGTTGCTCCTTCAAACAGATTTGTCTCAACGGACTTAAACGCAACACTATAACCAAAATGTTGACGCACTGACGGACGGACTGACTGACGGACAGACAGACGGACTTCGCCATTTCATAGACCGGATTTTGCTTCGCAATCCGGCCAAAAATGACTGTCGAAGATCAGTAAATATATCCTAAAGTGATCAATATATTCCTTTAGAATTTGCCGGCAAATTGTCTTGTCTAGCCATTATTTCACCATTTGATAAGGAGAATTTTCAGATATGCCAATTTATGTCAAGAATATTACTGGTTGATAGAATTGCTGATACATTTATTTTCTGCTCACAACATGCCAAATGAAAACACAATGTCTCTATTTCATTACTTTATCATGTGAATGATCTACCGAAAGGTTAATTTATTGACCTTAATGAGCTGAAACTAATGCAGAGCTGAAACTAAGAAGTAAATAACTAAGCACCATCCCTCCAAGCTATTTTGAACAAAAATTTTATTTTGATATTCTCCTGAATCAACCCTACAGGAGGGGTAGAGTCTTACACTCTCTGTAATGTAAACGCAAAAAAATTAATTCAACAAAATAAAGCCATATGAAATCACTTTGGCTGGAAGTATCACTGATGAGGATTTTATCTCCGAAACATGTGTCTGTTGCAAAGTAAGTTTGCGTGAAATTTTTACAAGAAGTTATAGAGTTGATGGTCATTGACCATATTTGTCATTGGAACGCGTCTGTACCATTGATGGAAGAGAAAATAGCAGATGTCCATCAAAACCATGACCAAAGAAGTGGACGAAGACCTCGATTACATAAATAACTTTAGGGAGGTTTTTCATGTCATGTAGAAAATAACAGTTACTGGTAATATTTTTCATCATTTTAGGTATGATTCCAATAAGGATAGATTTATCGACTTTGACGAGCTTAAACGTATGATGGAGACGATAGGAGCCCCACAGACTCACCTGTCCCTTAAAGCCATGATTCAAGAGGTGGACGAGGACCATGATGATAACGTGAGCTTTAGAGAGGTGAGAACATGAATGCAGACTTTCTACTGGATGTTTTTCAAGTTAGCGTACTTCGGACTTCGCACTCCGGACCTTGCACTTTATGGGTAATATTACAGACATCAGGCACGATTAGAAAAAGTTAAATCAGAACACAAATGGACGAAATGACAATGGGCAACTTTCAATATGTAATTATACAAATGAAAACAAATAAATTCCTCCCTCAGATTACTCTAACTTCATTGGAATATACTTTGTATTTTGCGTTTGTGACAAAGTCCCTTCGAAATGCGATGTCGGAAGTCCGAAGTCCGCGAGCATGAAAAAATGTCCACTAATCCTACTTTTTCCTATTTTTTTTTCTACTTTCCCTACATTTTTTGTTTTGATCACATTTTGCCCTACTTTTTACACCTCCTATTTTATCCCTCTGTATCATTACAATGGGAAAGACACTTCCGTATTATTATTATAGACACTTATTTCATGTTGCAATGTGAAGCAATTAAAATCGATCCCCGTGACCTGATGTTTAGAAATGTATTAATTACTTCTTTCCAGCTCTGTCGCCTGAAAGAAGCTATATTTGGGCCCTTTATCGCTTTGGCATCAGATATATTATGTTGCTTTTTCGAAAACTTGCCATTCCATTATAAACTATCACCGAAATTAAAGGAGGTTAACATCTTAGCACCGTCCCTCCTATGCTATTTTGAAAATATATTTTATTTGGATATGCTACTGAATCGACCCTACAGGAAATTTGGAGCCGCACATTCTCTGTAAAGTTAAGGTACAAATCTTAATTCAAAACATTAAAGAGGGCGCTACTGAAATGAATTTTGGTTGCTTCGCTGTAATCATCACTGATGCGAATTTAATATTCGAAACACGTGTCTGGTGCAGGAAAAAATGGTTTGGAATTTTCCTCATGAAGGCATAGAATTGGAACACTTCTGTACACAGCCAATTGGGCACCACATGAAATTCATATGAAATGAGCATCATGTAAATTTCACATGAAAGTTCATGAGAAATTTATATAAATTTTTTACATAAAATTTATGTATGAGAAAATTCACATGAATTTCACATAAATTTATTCACATGAATTTTACATAAATTTTTGTATGTGACCATCATGCAAAATTGACTTTACATACAATTCATGTCAGAAACCTCACATGAATTTAATGTGAAAAAGTTTATGTAAATTTCATGTTCGTGCTCATTTCATATAAATTTCATAAGACATTTTCGTTAAGTTCATGTAAATTTCACATAAATTTTATAATAGGTTTTATTTTAGGTAACATTTAACACTTCTTTAATGAACTATGCTACATGTTACATATGAAAATAAACGTCTTCAAATTGAATAGCATCATTTAAGGACAGATAAATTGGCAACATGGACCAGACATGCACGTTTCGGGTGCTTAATCCTCGTCAGTGATCCTCAAATCAAAACAACGTAATATGCCAAAA
This sequence comes from Pinctada imbricata, assembly GCA_033119305.1. Classification (NCBI taxonomy): domain Eukaryota; kingdom Metazoa; phylum Mollusca; class Bivalvia; order Pterioida; family Pteriidae; genus Pinctada; species Pinctada imbricata. The sequence goes on from VSWD01000010.1 coordinate 102,228,688, forward strand.
AGTATGACAGTTACTATGTCGAAAAAGCGTACCGAAAGACGTAGCAGGAAGAGTGGGAAATGATGCTACAGGACCCACGTTTTAGAAATTTCGAGAAATTTTGATAACAGAAATTTAGAATGCGTTGAAGAAACGATCAACCAAAATTGATCGAACTTGGCTACATAGCCTGAGGGCGATGTGGTTGATCTGAAATGTATTTTAGTATTTTATCGTCAAAACTCAAAGTACTAACGCTAGAATCACTCAAACGCTAACGTTACTTTCGCGCTAAAATACGAACGTATAAAACGTTATTGACAGACATTGCAAAGTTTTACTGTGTCATATAATCCTAGGAAAATGTAGCTATTGAGGTAGAGAATACTTGAAAGTAAAATTATTAAAGTTATAGTCTTAATTCAGTGTACGGAAATATTTTCAGTGATATACTAAACAAAATCCAATAGGCGAATATCACTCTGTCCATATCCTTTAAAATCAGTCAGTACAGTAGGTCTCCTTCTTCTCTATGTGATCTCCTTCAAATTTCAAATTGTTATACCGTGTATACATTGTTTGTTTTCGAAGGCTCTTGTTGTTTGTTGAACTCATGCGATGTGTACATCCCGCAGTGATAATTGCAACGTCTCCTTAATAGACATACATTTTTTTCTGTTTTCAATATGACGTACTTTAGACTTCACAATCTATACTTCACACTTTACGGGTCATATAAAAGAAACCATGTGGGATTAGAAAAGTAAAATTTGAATACAGAATGTTCAGAATTATACTGGGGAGCATTAGATGTATTTTCCCACATGAAAACAAATAAATTCTTCACATAAAGATAAATAAAGTGAGACCATATTTCATTGAACTGACGAGAGGTAAGTACCTCATTGAATTTTATATTCGCTGTTACTTTATGATTTTCCGCTTACCGAATGGATTTAAGTCTAACAATTTTCATAAGAATTTAAAAAAAAAACATACCGCCATATAAATCATCGACGTTTAGTAAATGCATTTTATCAATATGTACTAGAATAAATCCAATCTGCTTCTGTTGTAGAGTGATTACCATTTTAGTTATGTTCAAGATTTATGCCTTATATTCTTCATCAACAATAAGTATCTAATTTTGTTTTAGTTTCTGTGGATGTTAAGTAAGGCTAAGGCAGGAGAGATAAATCCACTAAATGGATTGACGGACTTGTATCAGAGGATCACAGAAACAGATGTAAGTAATAACAGTGTTAACAAATACATGAATTCAATTTAAACACAAAACCTAAAATCAGATTCAAGATATAACAAATACTTGAAACAAAGAGACCTAGAATATTGGAAACAACATAACTTTATCCTACTAGAGAGGGAAAAGCGAAGAATCAGAGGCAGAAAATAGTACAACACAATAGAAATACGAAGCGCATCACTATGTTTTGAACATATCCAAATTCCAATGCAAAAACGATTTTTTCTTGTAGTTTGTCCTAATAAAAAAACGACCTTTATTAATCAAGTTTAAACATACTATTTAAATATTACAGGAATCGTGTTACATATATACGGAAGCCCCGGAGTGCAAAGTAAAAATATTATTTTAACCTGCGCGTGCAGTTTACCATCTTTGCGCACACAGTTTAGTAACCTGTGCGCACAGTTTAGTAACCTGCGCGCGCAGGTTTAGTAACCTGCGCACACAGTTTACTAACCTGTGTGCACAGTTTAGTAACCTATGCACAAAGTTTAGTAATCTACGCGCGCAGGTTTTGTAACCTGTGCGTACAGTTTAGTAACCTGCACGCACAATTTATCAACTTTAGTAACCTGCGCGAACAAGTTAGTAACCTGTGAGCACAGTTCATGTAATCGTGTTATTTACATGGTTACTTTATTGCGCGCGCAAGTTAAACAACTTTAGTAGAGTAGATTAATTATCTTTGCTTAATGGTTTTGTGGTCTAGTTGTACATAAACCCCTGATTCCCAGGGTCTTGGAAAATGGGTGTAGTAATTTTGTCCGATACAACTCTATATCATAGTAACCCTCTCGGTCTACAAATCATGTACTTCACAATCCGTATTAACGTGTCGTTTTTTTAATTTTGTTTTACAAGGGCAAATAGCTAGGGGTTTTATTTTCATTTAATATTTCAAGCTGTGTCTCTCCTATTCCTCTTTCCATTCATTTTCCCGATTCTATATACAACTGTAGTATCTATAGAATCCTCGGGAAACCGTTGAAACTGATTAAATTGAAAGAGGTTAAGGGTGGGGGACTGAAATTATTTAATGAAAATGAATTATGATTAATAGATAAACCTTATATATATATATCAGTTATGATATTTTCTTATGGTGTATCTAAATCTTTTAGTACAGTGTGTCATTGTTATATCCTTCAAGTTTCCCATCGGAAACGGGCATTTTGGAAGGGGGAGGGGAATTCGAGCCAATCTTTGTGAGGGATTTTGACTCGAACGAAATATACGTGAAAACCGGATAGAAAAGCTTTCTTAGCAAATCCTAGGGGTGGAGGTCGTGACATCCCTACCCCAACTCTAGATCTGCGCGTGTAAGTCTCTAGGGCTGTTGCATGTTTGTTTATGATTTTTGATTTAGAGAAAGTCCTAGTGGGGTGTTGGGATTCCACCTTTCTCTTGATCAGAACTTCACGCATCAGAATTTTTAAGCCTAAATTCTCAACTGACATGCGCACAAAGATTAATTGACTCGG